>JAANDH010001178.1:15536-53972 GCA_011799765.1 Nymphaea thermarum
AAAAACAATAGCAGGCGGGTGAAATTTCAAACGGCGTTTAACGTAAAAGGGTCCACCCGCTAGACAATCTCCTCCCCCCCCCCCCCCCCCCCCCCCCGGACGAAAGACCCTCAACACCTTTCCCCCCTCGCAGCTCGCCTTCTCACCGTCGCCGGTCCGCCATCGCCGCACTCACCATCGCACCATACTATACTACTGTCACAGCCAACAGCCAATTGAACTTTGAATGTTATGTTCTGTTTCTCTCTCAACCTCCCACGAGGATTTCAACTTCTTCCCCCACCCGTGAGGGTTTCTACTTCATCTTCTTCTTCTTCTACGTCTTCTCTTCTACTTCTTCTCCTCCCTATTCTCTTCTTCTTCTTCATCAATTACTTCTTCTACTTCTTCTTCCACTTCTGCTTCAACGTTCTTTGGTGTCCCTACCCCTTGACGCCAACTACACCTCGTCCCAACAGCATCCAAGTGAATCACGGCTGAAGGAGCTTGCCCTATCGCAGCCCCCTTCCTGCCGCCCAATCACCTCTGTTCTTCCCTTCACCGTGCCAAATTGGGAAGAAATCTTAGCCATTGGACCATGCAGGCATCTTCTCCACTCCTTGGTGATCCCCTGGACCAAATTTGAGAAGAATCCGATGCTAGCTGAGTGAGAAATCCATCCCTGCCGGAATTCTGAAGCATAGTGGCGGCAACCCCAGCTCAATCCGCCATTCCGGCGTGCAACCCCAATCTTCATCTGAAAATTGGGGAAAACCCTCTCCCTGATGATCTGACTTTCCCTTAACCATTTCCTGCATTGATTTTATAATTTCCTCGTTGTTTGAACTCGATTTTCCCTTGGCATCCTGCTGGAATCTCGTGGAGAGCTCGGGCGGCCTGTTCTGCTGAAGCTGCTTATGGTTGGCGACAGTCCAGCACCTTTCTCCTTCAACGAGTGGTACTTAGGAGGCTCCGATTGATCCCATCTTTTGGGCGTCCCTTTATAATCATCCAAGGAAGCTACAGTCTAAATTTCAGTTCAATCCGAGCTCTCGTTGATTTTTAATGAATTTTTAAAGATAAGCCTCCCCTGTCCTGCGGCAGAGCCTAGACTGCTTCCTACGCCTGTCACAGCCAGACCTCTTCTCCAGGAGCTCGACTGAGATAGGGAATTGGCCACTCGGATTTGCCTCAAATTTGGGGCGTTCAATCCTGAGAATGTTGGCTTGCTCGTGACCAAATTTGGTGATTTTTTGGAGACTTTTACGATTTTATACAAATTTTAGAGTGAAGCTCCTTCAATCTGGTTAAATTTTTCATTTGTATCAAATTACCACGTTAAATTCTTCTTATACAGCAAATAGATCTTCAGATTGAAAGAGAGAAATTTCATCCTGTAAATTTTTACGTTAAATTCTTTCTTGTGCATCAAACGCACCTTAAAGGTAGTGTAATAATAAGGAACGCCTCCACAAAATTGACGTCGCGCGAACATGAAAGGAAGCAAGGATTGGAGCGGGCCATCTTAAGAGCAAGGATGTCATTGAGGGAATAAAAATTCCTTTTTGTTTAGAAGGGCCTTAGTGTATTTTTTCAAAACTTTCATACTCTTAGAGGGACTAAAATAATTTTTTGAAAACCTGTATTCGATTTTCAAAATCTCAGGTGGGACAATGGCCCATGCCAGCTCCCCAGGCTTTTCCCTGATTGAAACATAAATTTTACAAGGGAAACGTGGCTTCTCATTGTTGGCTGAGATAGAGGCTGCAAAGAGAAAGAGAACTTAAACGGTATGGGCGGTACGGTATGATGTTGGATACACGACCGGTGGTTGGGATTACCTATGAGGATGGACCCAAATAAAACATAGTTTTGACTAACAAGAAACGGACGTCCATGACGGGGCGACAGCTAGAGGAAAGGGTTGACCTTGTATATATATGTGGCGGATATTCGCGGTACATCGTACCTCCCCTCTCCCACCTTGGTTGGCTCGACTGATTCAAAAAGAACGGAAAGGAAAGAGCTGCAACTCAAGACACGTCCCACCATGGAAAGGGGCGGCGGGCGCATGGTGCTCAATGCCTTCGACAACTCCCGGACTCGCTTTTTTCATTTCCTCGCGATTGTTATCGCGGGGATGGGCTTCTTCACGGACGCCTATGACCTGTTCAGCATCTCCCTATGCACCAAGCTGCTGGGAAGACTGTATTATTTTGAAGGCGACAAAGATCGCCCGGGGTCGCTGCCCCCCAATGTATCTGCTGCCGTCAATGGCGTCGCTCTTTGGGGCACTGTAGCCGGCCAACTGTTCTTCTGGTGGCTCGGCGATAAGGGAGGGAGGAAGACGGTCTACGGGGTCACCCTGATTCTCATGTTTATCTGCTCCATCGCCTCCGGCCTCTCTCTGACCACAGAGCCCAAGGCTGTCATCACCACCCTTTGCTTCTTCCGCTTCTGGCTCGGCTTCGGCATTGGCGGCGACTACCCACTGTCGGCCACCATCATGGCTGAGTACGCCAACACGAAGACGAAGGGCGCGTTCAAATCTGCCGTCTTTGCCATGCAGGGGTTCGGCATCCTGGTCAGCGGGATCGTCTCCCTCATCGTTTCCGCTGGGTTCAGGCACAAGTACCCCGCCCCGGCTTACCAGGACGGCATGGTGGCTTCGACCGTGCGTCAGGCCGACTACGTGTGGAGGATCATCCTCATGTTCGGCGCCATCCCCGCAGCTCTTACGTACTATTGGAGGATAAAGATGCCGGAGCCGCCGAGATATACGGCTCTGGTGAAGCACGATGAGGAGAAAGCAGAGCGAGATGCACAGAGGGTGATAGGGAGCAAAAGGTTCGCTGTAGAAGCAAAGTTGGAGCAAGAGCACAGGCCAAGAGAGAGGCAGCCTGTTGGACCGACCGAGGAATGGGGCCTCTTTAGCCGAGAATTCGCTCGGAGGCATGGCTTACACTTGGTGGCCACAACCACCACATGGTTCCTCCTAGACATTACTTTCTACAGCCAGAACCTGTTCCAGAAGGACGTCTTAACTAACGTGGGGTGGATCCCCAAAGCCAAGACCATGAATGCCATCGAAGAGGTATACAAGATTTCACGCGCACAGACCCTGATTGCTCTCTGCGCCACAATTCCCGGCTACTGGTTCACCGTTGCGCTCATCGACGTCATCGGCCGGGTTAGTATACAATTGCTTGGCTTCTTCTTCATGACCGTGTTCATGTTCGCTCTTGCCATCCCCTACGACCACTGGAAGATGCAGGACAACCGCATCGGCTTTGTGGTAATGTACTCCCTCACCTTCTTCTTTGCCAACTTTGGTCCCAACGCCACCACCTTCCTTGTTCCAGCGGAGGTCTTCCCCTCAAGGTTGAGGAGCACCTGCCACGGCATCTCCGCTGCCTCCGGCAAAGCTGGTGCTATTATCGGCGCATTCGGGTTCCTCTACGCTTCGCAAAGCAAGGACAAGACCAAGACCGACCCAGGCTACCCACCTGGCATTGGTATTAAGAACGCCCTCATCGTTTTGGGCGTGACCAATGCTCTGGGCTTCTTCTTCAGTTTCTTGCTTCCTGAAACCAAAGGCAAGTGGCTCGAGGAGATGACAAGAAAGATAGAACACCATGAGCCTCAGAAGGGCCGTGGTAAGGAAATACAACTACCGGTTTCCAACTGAAGCCAGAATCTTTCCCTGTATTTGGGTGCTTCCTGTTTTTCCAGATATGCTTGGTTTGCTATTGTCCTCGAATTTTCTTTTGATTCTATTCCGTTCCCCCTCTTGGTTTCTTGGGTTTTAGGTTCTATGTATGCTACAATTTGTGTTGTTTTGTGTTTATAATTTAATAAACATGTTCTGCTCCATTGTGTGCGCGCAACCTGTCTGGATTGCTCTCTTGTGATATTGATGCAAGTTTGGTGTTTCGGACCCATTGCATCCGAACTAATAAATTGTTTTATATATATATATATAAAGGAGGTGAAATCCTCCCGCCATCGAGACCTCCATTCGATTATAATTGATATCATAAAAAATTGCTCCTGCAGTCTATTGTAAGAGGTCGGAGGAAATCCAAAAATATCGTGTGTGTGTATATATATATATATATATATATATATATATATATATATATATATAGCTGTCGTCTTACTCGAACCACTTAGATAAATGCATAATAAGCCAATTTGCTCCACTCGCTAATGTTTGAAAAGGCGTGAGGGTGACTATGGTTACAAACAAGTAAAAATGGATAAGTGGACGTTAATTGAGGCACAATATACGTATGTTACCAAGAGAAAATAACGAATTAAGAATATTACATTATCATAACAAAGGGCATTCAAAAAAGTGATACATATATATATACACACACAAATTTTACAAAAAGAGTAAAGTGGCTTGTTGACTGCCTGAGGCGCAGTTGATGCCGGAGAGTTATGAATGTTTTCAGAACCTTTACGGTAGTGTAATAATAGGGAAGGCATCCAAAAAATTGATGTCGCGCGAGCATGAAAGGAAGCAAGGATTGAAGCGGCCATCTTAACAACCAGGGGGTTCTTGAAGGGGTCAAAATTCCTTGTTTTTTTTTTTTTTTTCTTTGGCAGGGCTTTAGTGTATTTTTCTAAGAGGACTAAAATAATTTTTTGAAAACCTATAAAATTTCATTTTTCAAAATCTGAAGTGAAACCATGGCCCCTGCCAGTGCCCCAGGCTGTGCCCCGATTCGAGCACAAGTTTTACATGGGAAATGTGGCTTCTCATTGTTGGCAGAGGTTGACTTGCACAAAGACAAGAGGGTGCAAAGAGAAAGAGAATGTAAATGGGCATCCTGCATTCTAAAAACCCAAAAATTGGAACAAAAAGGTGTGGGCTACATAGAACACACCAGATGACTGGAGCACCATGACCTGCGCTAATAAAAGGCTTTTATCTAAAACAAAATATTTTTTGATTGATGAATCCTCAAAGGTTAATTATTTTGTTAACTAATCGAGTTTTTAAAATAATCTCATGATTAATCTCTTGTTTTGATTTGGAAGGATTGAGAGTTAGATACAGCAATTATCATATTTATTATTATTGAGAGACTAGGGCTGCCATCATAGTCATTGAGCTACTGGAGAAGGAAACTCATTCTCTAGCCCCCCTTCTTCAGCACAATGGGAAGATAAAATGGAAAATTGAGGAGAGTGAGGTATTGGTAGAGTAATGGAAGAGAGAATGAGTGATAGTTAAGGCTTCTGAGCACCACTCACTTGATCAATGGTGGCCCTCTTACAGGGAGGAGGGGACACAATGGACCTTGAGGATTTGCGAGAAAGACTAGCATGAGACATTAGGGGGGCACAATGAAGGTAATTATAGTGGAGATGATGTCATAGTAGAAGAGGACATGGGCGATCCATATTTGTAAGAAGATAGCTTGCCCAAGGTCACAAGGGCTCCAAGTGGGAGTGAAGGGCAATGATGGCACTGTGGTCATGGGGTGTTGTTGATGGTAGTGAGAAGCTGGACTTATAAGACAACCCAAAAGCATATGTTTCTTTTAATGGCAACTACTCAAATGTGGCTATTAACCCAGAGGCCTTACAATTAGGGGCGGAGCCAACATTTTTTTTTTTTTTTAGGGGCGGGCCAAACGATTTGTGGGTTGATCAAGGTAAGGCCAAACTGAATCTGAATCCAAACAATACATGAGACAACTGAAAATTTTCAATTTTTTCAATGTAATTTTTTTTTTCAATTCACTAGGTGAGGCCATGGCCTAGGCGGCCCCCCCTCTCCTTCCGCCCCTGCTTACAATGGATGAGGAAAGCATTTTGTTATGTAGTAGTGGCTGGTCTATTTGGAGGATCTGCTAGACAATGGCACTCAATTAGGAATCTTTCTCCCTTAGTAATAGGGATAAGAAGTTCCTCATTCAAGTCGACACTATGAAGGAGTTAGAGACATTGCTGATGAAGCAAATGTGAGGAGTGGGCTACAAAACCCTCATTACAAAGCAAATGGTCCCCAGGATAATAAATGAAGAAAGAGGTGAGGTGAAGGAAACTATAATCCTATGGTTGCAATTTCCTAATCTACCTGTTGACCTAAAGAATTCTTATACTTTTGATGGTATTGCAAGAGCCCTTAGGGGAAGGTTCACGATAGGTGATCAGTGCACTAGAATGTGGAGGGCACATTGGTTTTGCAAAAATTGGAGTAGAGGTGCCAATTGGGTTTGTCCCTATCCCAACAGTTAACCTCATACTAAGTGATGGCTCTAGAGTATCCTAAAAGATAGTATATGGATCTAGGATCCTATTTTGTAGGGGTTGAGGAAAAATTTTTCAAAGATATGCTAAATGTAGGAACAACAAAGTTCAAGGGTCGAAACCCTCCGAGACAGTTGATCCTTGGAGTCGTGTTGATCCTTGAAGTTGTTTTAAGCTTCTCCCCAAGAAGCCTAAGCAGGTGAAGAGCTAGTTGATGACAAGGCGGCCTGAGTGTGGGGGAGTAATAATGGTGAGAGCCCATTAAGAAGAAGGTTCAAGTACCCTGTCCGCTTAGACCTGTCAAAAGTGGAACTTGGAGCCACTCCTATAAGGTTAAGATATCCTGTCCACCCTTATTCATATGAACCATTTTCTCCTTTCTGTCCTAATGTTTCTGTGATGGATATAGGACCTCTCATAGGCTTTTCTTTCTCAGCTAGAAAACCTACGAGTAGGATAAGCAAAGTTGGCCCTTAATCCACTACTTATGTAAAGTCGGTCATAACCAATACTAATGGAGAAGATAATGTCAAAAAGGGAAACTCAAGGTGGAATCGGTAGGGGTAAAGGCAACTGAACATTTCTAAATGAACTAAAATCTGATAATGAAACTTAGGATGGTTGGATGATAAAGAGCTAGAAAGCCATCTGAGTCAACAAAAAAGGTTTGCTTCGGCTGATGGAGATAAGAAGAGCTCTAGTGGGGAGTTGCTCGTAGATATTAGTTGGAAGGAAGAGGAATTGTTGGCCCCTATGTCCACCCGAATTTTATTAGTTGGAATATGTGAAGGAGGGGGGAGGTGGGCATGATGAGTTTGGTCAAAGAATATCTCTTACACTTTATTAAAGAGACAAATTCCCTATTTTATCTGTTGATTGACACTCGAGCTATTAAAGTTACTCTCGATAGTATAACTAGAAGATGTCATAATTGGTTTGTGGAGTCTAATGATGATGCTAATATTGGTGGGGTTAGGGTCTCTTTTCTTTGGAACTTGAATTGTATGTTGTCCACTCACTTGAGTATATAGCATTGGTGCGGTCAAGTACGTTTCAAATACAAAAAATTTCTTTTTCGATTGGAGTTTGGTGGTTTATCTCCTCAATCATCATGGAATGAGGAGAATGGCCCTACTAGAGCTGGAAAAAGACTTAACTTGATATGATGGGTCAAACATAATAATGGGTGATTTTAATGCAATGGAAGAGGCTTTAGATCAAACTAACCATGCTCCAAACATGGACTTATGTAGTGATGCCAATAGCTTTGCTTATGCTAGTGGTCTAACAAAAAAGAAAGATGTTTGCAAAAGATTCACTTGACTAATAGAAAGAGAGAAGGAAATGATACCAAGTCTAAACTTCACTGGGTTTTCATAAACCAGTCTTGGGTGAATGAGATTCATGGGAGTTTTTGTGTGACGGCAAACCTCATCCCTCTTCCGTCCCACGGCCATGGTTGTTATAATAAAACCTGCAGGTCAAGTGGTGCGTCTTGAACACAGATTCTGTTTCTTGAGACCATGGTTTGATGATAAATGAAACATAGAAAATCATTCATGAAGAATAATAGGTTCAATATTATGGTTTCCCTTATTGCAAGTCCTCAAAAAACTAGCAGGAGTCAGGATAGGACTTAAAAGCTGGAGCAGATACAAATTTGGAAATATTGAGGAGGGGATAGATCAACTTTATATGCTTTGGAGGATATCCACCCTAAGGTGGAAGTAGGTGACTCTAACAACTTAGATGAAAAGAGTGAAATTTAAGCAAGCCTAAAGAAAACCCTTTTGATGGAGGAAATCACGTCAAAGAATAAGTTCAAGGTTTGGTGGCTGTGGGAAAGAGACAAGAATACAAAGTTTTCTCAAGCCATTGCAAAACAAGAAGGAAAAAATTGCACAAGCGACATGGTAATTGATAATCATCTATTTGTGTAGTAGGATGAGATTAGAAGGCATGTCTCTAAATGTTTTTGGAAATTTTACAATGATGAGCAAACTAGTGGGGATCTCTTGGATATCTTGGACCTTTGTGTAGGAGGACGATACTTTCAATGGAGAAGAATGATAGTCTCCTTAAACCAACTTCAGAAAAGAAGTTTGGAAGATGGTATTCTAGATAGACCGTAATAGTGCTGTAGAAGAAGATGGTTTTCCTAATTTTCTTTGCAAGACATGTGGAGATTCATTGGTAATGATTCTAGTAGAATAGTGGCCTTATTTTCCAAAGCTGCCAAGTTGGTGAATAAGCCTAAATTCCACCTTTTTGTACTTCTATGTAAGTTCTCGAGTGCATACCACATAAAGGACCACAAACCTATTGGTGTATGCAATAGTCTGTATAAAATAATTTTCAGGGTGATAGTGGAACAGATATAGCCCATCCTTGTAAGATTCATCACAAGTTTTCGAGGAGCATTTGTTATGGGTTTTATGTTCCGTGATCAGATTATTACTACAGATGTCATGGTGTGCATACTAAGCACTAGTAAGAAAATGTCCATGTGAATGCAATTAGACTTATCAAAAACCCAAAACCCATGACAAGATTTTTTTGACCTTTCCTAAAAACTACTTAGGTCTATGTCTTTTCATCCACATTGGATTGAGATGGTGCCCAAACGTATAGAATCCATAACTTAATGGGATGATGGGAGAGAAGCTTAACTGTGGTAGGATTCTTAACCAAAGTTACTCATTAGCCTATGCGGTGGTGTGATCAACAAGTTCAAAAGTAAGATGTCAAGCTGACAAAATCAGCCTATTGTCATCTACAGGGAGGTTGAATTTAATAAAGTATAATATCAGCTCCATGTGTGCTCATCATATGATGACTTTCAAGATTCCTAATAGCATAGTAACTAAGTTGGAGAAATGCATGGTTCATTTTCTATGGGCACAATGGTAACAACAAGGGGTTGCATTTGATTTCATGGAAATTTTTATGCAAGCTGAAGGAAGAAGGAAGAATGGGCCTCAAACCCTTACAGGAATTCAATAGATCCCTCCTTGCTGGTCTCACCTGCAATTTGTTAATAGAAATGCCCAGGTAGTTGTTTGGCCAAGCAAAAGGTATCTCGAATATGGCCACAACTTGTGGACAGTAAGAAGAGTTAGCTAGGGCTCCTAGAGCAGAGAAAACTTGATGTGTGTTTGAAAATGGAAGTGAGCATATTTCGTCAGTCTATCAACTACCACCATGACTAACTCTTTTCCCTCTATCAACTACCACCATGACTGACTCTTTTCCCTCTGACCTTGGCATGGCCTCTATGAAATCCATAGAGACATCTCTCCACGGCTGTGTAGGAATGGGCAATGGAACAAAGTGCCCGGGAGGCCTGACTGCCTCATACTTCTCTCTCTGACATATCTGACAGTCACATACAAACCTCTTCACATCTGCCTTCAAGTCTTCCCACCAAAACTGAGGCTTGATCCTGCCTATGGTCTTAGTCACTCCTTCATGACCGGCTGTGGCGGACTCATGGAAGTGCCTATTGAGTTCGCCCCTCAAGGTGGACTGCTTGGGAATCACAACCTTGCCATTGCGGCAGAGGAGTCTATTACCACGTATAGAGTAGTTAGGGATGGATCCTCATTCTGTGTCACAGATGCCTTCAGCAGTCTAGTGCTATCCTCAGCATCTTGGTCTAATGCAACCCTGTCCCACAAATTGGTGCTCACAACTGAAAGAGTCAACAACATATTCTCCCCCAAACGTGAGAAAGCATCAGCGGCAGTATTTTCGGGGCCCTTTTTGTACTCGATGGTGAAATCATATCCCAACAACTTAGAGAGCCATCGTTGTTGGATAGGAGTGGTCACACGCTGGTTCACCATATATTTCAAACTATTGTGGTCGGTCCTCACTACGAATTTACATCCCAACAAATAAGGACGCCATTTGTCCACAGCTAGCACCATTGCAAGGAGCTCTTTCTCGTAAGTGGAAAGAGGCTTGGCCCTCTTTGTAAGGGCCTTGGACATGTAAGCTACCGGATGTCCCTCCTGGCTCAAAACAGCCCGTACTCCCACATTACTGGCGTCGGTCTCAATAGTGAACTCCTACTCAAAATCTGGCAAAGTCAAAATCGGTGCTGAAACAAGTGCGGGCTTCAACTGTGTGAAGGCATCACGTGATTTGTCCGACCACTGAAACGACCCCTTTTTCAACATATGGGTCAATGGAGCAGCTGTTGACCCATAGCCACTAATGAATCGTCTATAATATCCGGTAAGCCCCAAAAATCCACGCAACTCCTTTGGGTTTTTGGGTAAGGGCCACTGCTCGATGGCTACCAACTTCTCTGGCTCTGCTCTAACTCCATCCTTGGAGACAATGTGTCCCAAGTATCCCACTGAAGTCTGGCCAAAAGTACACTTGGACAGCTTAGCGTAGAGCTGGTTGTCCATCAAAATGGTAAGGACGGTGTCCAAGTGCTTCGCATGCAACTCTAATGTTAGACTGTATACAAGGATGTCATCAAAGAACACTAACACATAGTCTCGTAGGTATCTTCTGAAGAGGTCATTCATGCACCTCTGAAATGTGACAGGTGCATTAGTCAAGCCAAAAGGAATTACGAGGAATTCGTAATGGCCATCATGTGTGTGAAATGCGGTCTTGTGGATATCCTCTTTCTGCATACGATTCTGCATACGAATCTGATGGTAGCCTGCTCTTAAGTCCATTTTTGAGAAGTAAGAAGCACCAGCCAACTCGTCAATGACTGGTATAGGATGATTATCCTTTATCGTGACCTCATTGAGGGCCCAGTAATCCACACAAAACCTCCATGTACCATCCTTCTTCTTTACTAGCAATACAGGTGATGAAAATGGACTACTACTCGGTCGGATGACCCCACTCTGGAGCATCTCCTTTACAAGCTTTTCTATCTCTGCCTTCTGACTGTAGGCATACCGGTACGGACGCACATTCACTGCCTCTGCCCCCTTGGTGAGGGTGATCCTATGATCATAGGAACGAGTGGGAGGCAAGCTCTTGGGCTCTTCGAAAACTAAAGGAAACCGGTCAATAACACACTGAATACCCTGAGGAATCTCTTCAACGCTGGTCATGGTCAGCACAACATCCTTCACCATTGATACGAGCCAATAAGCCGGATGATTTGCAATGAGGGCCTTCAAGGCCGGCTTAGGGTCCACGCTAGGATTGATGGCCTCGAGGGTGATCTCTCGTCCACCCTCCTTAGGAAAGGTCATAGTCATGTCTTCCCAATCTAATAAGATCCTCCTCAAGGGTTTCATCCATTGAATCCCAAGCACCACATCTACACCTCCAATTGGAAGGAGGTATAGGTCTACCTTGAAGGGAGTTTTATGCATTTCCAAGCTCACATTCTTGCAAACTTCGTTGCAAGCGAGCTTCTCTCCATTCCCAACCATGATGTTAAAAGAAGCTTGGGGAGTAACCTTCCCCTCCACGAGATGGGCCAACCTTGAATTGAGGAAATTGTGGGTGGCCCCGGTATCAAGAAGAACGATAACTTTTTGGTTGTTGATCTTGCCTACAACCTTCATAGCATTCAGCCCGTTATTGGTGAGGGCGTGACATAAACCCTCTTCCTTCACCTCAGTCTCCTCTTCTACCTTAGCTACCTCAGTGCCCTCGGTCTCTATCTCCTCACATTCCTCATCGCTCTCCACGACCTCATACAACTGAAAGTGCTTACATTTGTGCCCGGGGTGGTACTTTTCTTCACAGTTGAAGCAAAGTCCTTTCTTGATCCTTTCCTCTCTCTCCTGGCGAGAGATGTATTTGATAGGGATGTTATTGCGAAAAGCTGACCGATTTTCAAATTGCTTCTTGGGTGGTGCCGACTTCACGAAATTGGTCTTGGGTTTGGAAACAAACCCCGATTTGTAGGCCTTCTTCCTTGCACCTATGCGTTTGAATTGCTCTTCAATAGTCTTTGCCAAGGCAAAGCACTTCCTCAACTCGGTTGGAGGATCTCGAAGCATCTCAATTTGAATGTCCTCATTAAGACCTCCTATGAAATGGGCGATCTTGGACTCCACGGGTCTATTTTTAACTCCACAGATATACTGGTAGTCTTGGACTGTAGAAGTTTGTTTGAGATTTCGCAATTCAATCTCATGGTTTACATACGATGTATCTCCAAACCGTAATAGGAGCTCCTTTTTGAAAACATCCCAAGTAGAATTCGGAAAGTCCTCCTCCCAAAAGCAATACCATTCCATAGCCTCTTCTTCAAGATACATCTTTGCCAATCGGATCTTGTGTTGCTCGGTGATTTCTTGGCAAATGAAGTATTGTTCGGTCTTGTAGACCCATTCTTTTGGCCTCTTCCGATTGAATCTAGGGAAGTCCATTTTCGGCATAGGGAGCCTTGGCTCTACATTGTTTCGGCCTCTCCTTCCTTAGTTGAAACCAGCGGGGTGCTGACCTCTTCCTTGACCATTCATCATCTCAATCTCCCTATCTAAATCTTCTTCGAATTCGTCAAAAGTCATGGATTGCATGGACCGATTCTCATGTTGCCCCCTTGGCCCTTCATTGCGCGGGCCCATATGGAAGTGCTCATCGTGGTGTTGCCTCTCTTGGTGTTGCCTTTGCTCAAGGAAGGCTCTCCTTATCTCCTCCGGTGTGAGTCTCTCACCCTCTCGTCTGGCCCTTTCCCCCACATGTAAGACTGCCCTGGGTTGGATAGTAACATTGGTGAGTTGCGGGTGTATAATTTGCCTTTGAATATTGGGCTGAATAGGTTCGTTTTTGAGGACATGAGTTTGGGCTCTCGGTGGTTGTTCTACCCCTTGGCCCCTCAAGCTAGCTCTCCTTGCATCAACCAAAAATGCCTCACTCACCGCTCCTATGGGGTCATTCCTACGGTAGTAGGAAGAAGTATGGGAACAAGGTGGATCTCTCCTTTGCTTTAGGTTGTTTAACCGGCCATCCATATTGTCAATGGTTTGGGTAACTCCGGCCAGTGGCGGAGCCAGCGTGGGGCAGGTGTGGGCGCCTGCCCACGCCAGCCCAAAATAACATATAGCGGTGACCGAAATCAAATAGCGGTGACGAAAACCACCGCTATAGGTGTTAGATGGGGTGCCCACCCCAGCCAGCCTATTTTTCAAGTTACCTGCCCACGCCAGCCAATTTTTCTGGCTCCGCCACTGACTCCGGCTAATTGGTTAAGGATGAGGTCTAGTTTTGAGTTGGTTCCCGAGGACTCCCCTCTCTCAACTATGCGAGTTTCCTCAACCACAACGTGCTCACCCTCCACCACAACGGTTTCGGGCTCTATCGTTTTAGCCTTTCGTGGGGCCATCTCTACTCAACTTCAAGCAAAAAACGTATTAAACGAAAGCTGCTATATGCTGAACTGAAAACTGAACCAAAACTGAAATAAACTCTACTATAGCTGCCCGAAAACCACTTGCATAAACTGTCCAAAACTGCTAGAAAACCGTGACGAAATGGTGCCTCAAATCTGCCCTGTCAACTCCTTGCGCTGGCCGAATCTAGCAAGCTGAACTCCTGGCGTCTCCAATGGCTTCCAAGCAACAAAGTGTCCTCCAACCGCTCTGATACCAACTGGTTGGGTCTGACCCGAATGCAGATATGAAATCACCAAAGAGTCGTCGAGACCCTCTCCAAGATCTATATGGGAGGAAGTTGCCGATATAGGGTTTAAAAGTAAAATACAAGAATGGTTCCCGCCGGACAGTAACCCCCGGCTCAAATGTAGGTCAAATTAATACAATTAGGGGTTCCCCAATCCTAGCTTGAACCTACTACAAGAGACTAGGATAGGTGTGAGGCTTAATACAAGTGTAGCGATACATAAAATCACTCACCTCACTCTACATACATCAAACCATGCAAACCATCCTGTCATTCAATCCCTATTCGAAGCAAACCACACCCTTATCCCTTATCCCTATGTGGTCTACAACCCGGAAATCGTGTCCTTGGCAATGTGCCTTGGAGGGATTTCAGCCAGTTGTCAATGCCGAAGGCGGATTAGAAAGCAATTACACCCTTTCCCCGAATCTATAGGATGATCTGATGTTACCTCCCAAGGCTACGCTTGGGGACTCCTCTTGCTCAACGAAGGTAAAGGCCAACAACACAAGATTGCCCTTCGGTATTCAGCTCCTCTCCAACGCCGGGCCGCAATATTCCTCAGATAGAATCACATGAACGAGAAGGGAATCAAGTTCTATCAAAGAATGAACGTAAAAGAGAGAGGGAATATCTTCACCAGATTCCCAATCAACCCCAAGAGTGAACGGAATGTCGATTGGGGGATGCAAGCATCGATATTGCCCGACGGGAGCGGTTCCTTCTCTCCTTTGGCTACAATATCCCACGGCTAGAGGCAGAGCCACACGTTCCACCTTGCTGGAATTAAGATTTAAGAAGCAAACCAGCAAGTATCAAGATATAGAAGTTAAAGGGAAATAAACTTCTAGCTGAGGAAAGCCTTCACCCGTAAGACCAATTTAACCCCGGTCTTTTGCATTGAGAGGGGGAAGTGATCGCCGGAACGCCGGCGGACGTTGAGGTAATCCTCAAGTTACGCTCCTCTCCTCCTTTCACGTCCTCTCCTAAGTCACGGATCAGCCACCTCCACTTGCACGACTCGTATGGAAGAGAGAGAGCAATCAAGAGCTAATCAAATGAACTAAGGGAGTCAAGAGGCAAATGCACTTCACCGGAGAATCGAATAACCCCTAGGAAGTGTCGTAGATAGGGGGATGCAAGTGTTGGAAGCGCCAACACATGCGTGTCTTCCTTCTCTTCTCCGGCGTAGATGAGAACTCCGGCGAGGTATGTTGGTCGGAATCCGGCCGGTTGACTCTCTTGTCCTTCTCGTCCCCTAGATGGCACCACGTGATCCCCAAGTGAATCACCTTCCTCCTCGCTCTAGCTAAGGCTGAGAGGCTTCCAAGATAGGTGCGGATGGCTTGCCTAGAGGGCTGTTCAAATCTTCCTTGATTGATGGAGATGGATCTCTCAGGATCGCGCCGTTATCTTGCCTTAGTTGAATTATGTCCAGGTGAAATGCACCTCAATCGGCTGGCCGATCTCCTTCCTTGTTGGTTGAAGATCAAATCGGAAGGAGGATCTCTCCCACGTAGGAAGGAGCTGCCTTTCGCAACGTGTCCTCCCACGTGGCGCCACCAACACCTTCCTTTCCTGAAAAGTGACCAGATTCAACGTACCTAAGGCGCAAGGATCTCCCTTCCAAAGTTATAGGGACGGATCTAGAAGGAGATCACTTTCCCTTTTTTGGCGCGCGGGACACTTGGCGGTCGTTCCTAATGCCTCGAGACGCCTTCCTTTTTCGTCGCGGATTTATTGCCCAAGCTGGATGGCGCCAATCCCACGAGCTGCCACGTGTCTCCCACGAAATCAGCGGCTGAGTTCGCCCTCCAATTCTGTCGCTATAGGATTTGGAAAGAGGAGATGGCGCCAAAGCTTTCCTTTCAAGCACCCTTATGCGCTAGGGTTTCCCTTGTCCTTTCGGACGAATTTACCCATGCTAACCAAGAAATAAGTCACGTAAAATCAAGATATAGCAAGGGCGAAATTGGAACTAAGTACCCGACGGTCGGATCTGGCCGCAAGTCGTCGGAAGGATGACCGGAATTCTGATCTACTCCATGAAAACCGGCAAACAGTTTTACAGACGCTCAGAAATTGCAGACGATGATTCACCGGCCAATGGACCCCGTATACCGTGATTTTTGGATATGTTGTAGAGAATTTAATTATGAATCCAACGGTATATGGCTTGCGTGAAAACTTTACT
Organism: Nymphaea thermarum; assembly: GCA_011799765.1. NCBI lineage: Eukaryota > Viridiplantae > Streptophyta > Magnoliopsida > Nymphaeales > Nymphaeaceae > Nymphaea > Nymphaea thermarum. The sequence goes on from JAANDH010001178.1 coordinate 31,591, forward strand.
GGAATCGCCGGAAACAACCTCTGCAAGTGGCGGTTCTACGGCGGACTGCCTGAGCGGCAGTGGCCGAAACAGCGAACTTCCGCAGCGAATTTGACCTGTGCGCCCTGGTCTGCTGAAATTTTAGTATGTTGTACCTGAGGATGAGAGCTTTCCAACAAGCTATAGATCGCCTCAAAACTGCCGGTAAATCGTCTAGAACAGCTCTCGGATCAGAGGGGTCACCTGTCTTCTTCTTCAGAAATCCGAATCTCGCCTCTTCCGCGTTCTCTCTTCTACTTGTCGTTTTTGCACATCTTCCTTTCGCGTTTTCTCTTCTTATTTTCGGGTTTCCTCCTTCTTTCTTCTTCAGCAATCACACACCAGATCTGCCATGAATACGCTGGATTGCAAACAGCTCATCTTCCTCATCTAACTCGTGCAGAGTTTGAATGGACTAGGAGTTAGACTCCCGCCTTAGCGGTCGAATGCACCAAGTTCTTCCTCCTTCCTTGCGATGTTAGATCTTCGTTCCAAGGGGATGCAGTGTCAAGGATCTTGATTTAGGTGAAGTTTCCCACGGATGCTCAAGTTCCCTTCCACGTTGTTCTTCTTCGAACGGGTAGCCAAAATACCCTTGGTTAAGCACCAAGGAAAGAGGATACTTAACTCGTGTAGGGAGTATTTCGCCGGTGATCAGAAGTGAAGAGAGTCGCCGGACGTCAGAGCCACGGACGCCAAGCCTTCTTCACCGGCCCTATAGATCAATCGTCTCAATCTCCCTTCGTGTTCAAGGGAGATGCACGAATGTCTACTCAAGAATTGCTTGATTCGGGAACGATGCAAATCCAAGGTGTTAATGGCTGCCGGCGGCCATTAACGAAACTTGAATCTCCACTAATCTCACGGCAATGGTGAGCATGGCTAAGGACCAAGAACTCTACACACATGGAGGAAAGAGAAACTTCAAATTTTGATTAAGCAAGATTGAACAAAACGTCTCGGTTTTGGCTTATATACAAGTGCCAAACCGGTTCAAAACGTGGTCTCGAGATGAGACTAAAAGCAAACCGAATCAAACTAAAAACGGTACAAGAATCCAATCAACTTGAGTAAAAAGAGTCTAAATCTCATATGGGCCAAAGGCCCCACCTCGCCCAGGTCTGCCTAAGCTTCGCCAACTCGATCCGTGAAGTGGGCTTGGGCCCCTTTTGTCCTTGATCCAAATCCGGATCGTGCATGCTCCTCGCCAAGCCGAGCCCACCTCCATCTAGGCTAAACTTGCCTAGGTCTTCTTCTTCTGGACTAAGTGGGTCCGAGTTCTCCTCGTCTAGGCTAGGTGCGCCTAGGTCTTCCACACCTAGACCAGGTGGGCTAGGTCTCCTAGGTCGAGTCCACCTAGGTTTCTACGCGTGAGGCTCCCTTAGCCTCCCTAGGAATCACAACGTGCTCCCCGCTTTGCTCCAACTCGTTCTTTGCTTTCGTTGAGGAATTAACCTCACAATGCAAAAGTCCGCCTTCTCCCGAAAACGCCAAGAAAGGAATTGAGAAATTAACCTCCCTAAGCATTTCACCTGCTCCCGTAGTCGCTTCAACCTGTTTTCCGCAAATCTCAAAAGAAGAAAAGTTGGCCTCTCTACCAATACGGGCACCTTCTGCGGAAGTGCCAATGTGGGAAGTACGAGTTCTAGGAAGGCTCGTATCAGATGCAAACCATCATAAATTAGAGAGATAGACGATCGCCTTCATTTTTCTGTATCAAAGACCCACTGCCGACGCATTGCAACTGATCGTTGACGTCCGGTGGTGACTTGTTCAGTGTAAGGCTGGGCGTCGGGCCGGCCCGGCCCGGCCCCCTTCCCGTCTCCCTCCCCCTTCCCCGTTCCCCCTTTGCCCGACAACGATGGCCAGGAAGAAGGCAGCGGAACCGGAGGCCCAAGGAGAGGCCGAGGAAGCGAACGAGGCAGGGGATTAACCTGAAGCAAGATGAGGCGGCGGCTCTGCTCTCTTTCCTCGCCAACTGCATCGTCTCCGTCCACCGGTTCTTCTCCGAGAACGATCTCTACCTGCTGCCCTCCTAGACCCTCTCTGTACTCCTCCCTCCACTCAAGCGTCGTCCTCGTCGCCCACCTCCATTCCCTCTTCTCCTTACCCGATCGCCTCTCCGTCCCGCGCCTCCCTCTACCTGTCCGTTCCCCCTCTTCCTTCCCGTCTCCCTCTCTCTCTCCCTGCTCCTCTCCCCCTCCTTCCTCCTCCTCTCCCTTCTGGTCTCCCTCTCACTCTCCATTCCCGTCTCCCTCCTCCTCTCCCTCTCAGCTCCCTCCTTTCCCTTCCCCTCTCCCTCCTCGCAGGCGGGCCGGGCCTAATTTTTGGTGGCCCGGCCCGGCCCGGCAATATTATCGGGCTGGGCCTGGGCCGGGCTGGCCGGCCCGATACCCACCCCTAGTTCAGTGTGAAAAAGAAATAAAAATCAAAAAACAATAAACCAGCCTAATAATGCAGTCGGATTTCTCCTAGGCGGTTTCAGTCCGCCACCAAGCATTCCTTCACAGTCCGACATGTCATCGGCCACCGCTTGCCAGTCGAGAAAACCGACAGAAACCCTAGTCGAGATAAGAGAGAGAAACACGATCAAAATGAAGAACACAGTGGGAGTGAGATTTTATATTCATTCGTAAAAATTTCATGTTCACCCCAAGAATATTCAGAAATGTGTGAAGCCATTTAAAAATAATTGCTTTGGCGGCCCATGTTTTTTTTATTTCAAGACAACTCTTTATTTCCAACCATTCGAATTCCTCATGTGCACCACACGTTGAATTCTTTCTTCCCAAAGAAACATAAGTCATGATTTGCAAATGCAACCAAGTTTTGAAAACCTTGAATTTGCGTTCCATTTCCCCAATTCCAAAGCCAAAGTTCGGCATTCCAGAAAATTTGACCGTGGGGGAGCAAACTATACCTTGGGAAGGCATGCAATGGCAAATCAATACGTTTAAACCTTGGCAGAGAACTGACTCAACACAAATATTGAGTTTCGTAACGAAAGCTGATCGGAGCACTAATGTAAGGCATTTTTTGATGAATCCCTATTTAGACCAACATCCAGCACCCACTACTGTCGTACCATGTGGTAGTAGGAGCAAGGGATAGCAGCTAGATGGTGAATGGCAGTTGTAATCTTCCTTATTTTTTTTTTTTGGTTCTCATACAATCAAAACCCAGGAAAGAATAAATTAAGAAAGAGTTTTCATGCTTTTTCATCCACAGGGTAAAAACATTTCATGACAACATAATTAAGAAACTTTGTCATGAAAATGTTTTTATGTAAATCTTTCTCATAATCAAACAAGTCCCTGGGAAAGTGTTGGCTTCAAGGCATGGTAAAGGGGAAAAGGGAACTGCCTTTCCCAACTACTAATAAAACAAACAAACTCTTAACAGGTAGAAAAATCTGGCATGATACTGGGCTCTCCCCTTCTTTTTCAGGAAACATGAGTCACTGCCCACTGTCATCCACAGCATCAGCTGTTTAGTTACCAGGGCCTGGAAAATGGATTTACCTCCCATGAAATAAGGCTTCATTTCCTTCCTCAGAAGGCAACCCCCGGATTTACGAGCCGTCGATAGGGCCTTATTAAATCCAGGACAAGTTTTGCAGCTACTAAACCAAGGTCACACTGCAACCCATCATAGACTAGCATATGAAACAACACGTAGCGGGCAGTATCCCATGCGCACAAGTTGGTAAGCTTTTTTTCAGTCTCGGCTTCCGGTATTCATATGTATTTTTTCTTTTTTTTTTCACCTAGACCACTCTGGTTCCTGACACCTGCTTCAAGTCAAACTGATCGCATGGTAATCGGTGCAGTGAAACATACAGTTGCTATTCAAGGATATAATTCCACGAGCTTGAACGAAAAATCAAGACAGAGACATTGTCATCCATGTAATTACTGCACTCCAGATAGACATTCCATTCGACATTCATCTGAAAAAAAGTGAAAGTCCTTAACCAATACAGTAAGACAAGTTACTCCAGGAAGCTCGAGAAACAACAGAACATACAGAATAGGGGTAGTATGGGCTACAGAAGGTTCAAGATTCATCAACATCTACAGAACTAGCAATAAAGTCATATGATCCTCTCAGAGTCAAGCAGCACTAACACATCAAAAATGCCACAGGGCATATGTTTCTTAAGTTTATGCGTGCATGCTGCGTAATATCCCGTGGATGTAACCACCAGTCATTATGAAAGAAACAATAGATACAACACCTGCGGGAAACATCTTCCCTGTTTTTTTGAAGTGAGAACCCATTACTCCCAGAAGTGTGGCAGACACGCCTACAACCATAGGAAAATGAACTTTGCTTTCAGGAAAAAGGTCGATAAAGATCACTCTAACTTAAATTCATTCTAGAGATGAGACATCAAAAGATTGAGAATGACAGTACCAAGTCCCACAGATGAGGCAAAAACTAGATTCGTTGGAAGCTGCGTGTACACGTAAAAAAGAAGCAAGGCTGACACACCACCTGCAGCGAGTGATGTCTTGCTCCCTCTTTTGAGAAACCCCACAACGCCACCAGCTGTCAGCAACATTAATCATTAAAACATATGTTCTAAGTATAGAATGATTGAAAGGTGCACCCAAAGTTTCACATGCCCTCATGTTTCCTGTCCCAAACTCAATGACTTATTGGTGTGCGGGTGGGAGGGGTTTGTGTGCATGCCAAGCTCAAAGTATTATGAAGCAGATATATGATCATAATAGAAGGGAGAGATGTTAAAGAAGGTACGGTCCTTAAGAAATTGTATAGGAAACAAAGGTCACTACTTGACCAACCTTAGTCCAAACAATTGCCTCATTTATGTCGTCCTTCCAAAGCAATCCAGGTCAATGGCAAGGCCGTCTATAAACTAGCCCTACCCACTTCATCCTTAGTGCATCTTGTGTCCCACGCGTCTAGTCCAAGACCTTACTATATCCATCCTCTACCAAAGAAGTCAATACCCACACACACACACACATATGATGATATAATTTTTGATATGGTATATAAAACATTTTTTCTCCACCTTCTACATGTGTGTGTGTGTGTGTGTGTGTGTGAGTGTGTGTATATATATATATATATATATACATACATATATATATATATATATATATATATATATATATATATATATATATATATATATATATATATATATATATATATATATATATACTGTTTAATTTTCCACTTAATGCTTTAGTCAATGTTGTATCCTATGATACAGAGGCGTATCCTATGATGCATATTGTAGCTAGAGGGAAAATTGATACAATACACTCGTTTCTAGATACAGGACAATATGGGGGTCTTGGAGACCTCTTTGTGCACTCTTACAAGTTGAATGAAGGGGGACCTTGTTGGTTTGATGAAAAAAAAAATGGTTTGAAGGAAGATTTGCACTGGGAGATCGAGTTTATGGTTGAAGAAAGAGGGTTTTCCAGTTTCCTTCACAAAAGATATAAATTCTCTCACTTTCATCATAGATTTCTGTTCTTTTGGAAGATTACTGTATATTTCTAGGCCATGTTTGTCCCCTCTGAATGCAACTGTAGCAAAGAAATGGGTAAATTTGAGTTCCATCCCAATTTGGAGCAAACAGGGATTAGTTTTTAAGACAGTTTGGGGCAAAACGATTCTGGAATCCAAATTCCTATCATAGGGGTGGAATGAGAGAGCAAGTATAAATATTTTGGCCATTATTGCTTAGGGACTGGGCTTTTTGTTTACCGGTTTTCCTTCTCTTTAATTGGACAAAATCATATTTGAACATGATTTTGTTTATTGAGATTTAGTTTGTGAATCTATTGAGAAGCTTTTTATGCTAACATTTGCAATGTATAGTACCCTGCTAGGGTTTCTCATGTGACACTGAAAACTAAGGCCCAAGTCTGTATGGTGGAGCTGCTTTGTATGATTATAAGCTCACCAGTTTTAACAAGCATTGTGACATGTTCATCCTTTGATTGATGCATGCCCTTTTAATTTTGTCAACTGTTGCCTCTTCAATGGTTGGAAATGGTTCCAACATCCCCAACCCAGTCTCCAAAGTCCAAACACAGGAAAGGTATTCAGGCATCAGGTTTCCAGTTCATCAAACGCAGAATTCTGAATCCAGGAATCTCCATCTACAATTAGCAAACACAATGTCATTTTGGAAAATGGCATTGTGATTCCAATTCGACCAATTCCAGAACCAAGTTTCTGAAATTAGCATTCCAGGAACTTGATTCTGGGGGAGCAAATAGTACCCTATCGTTTTGTGAAGATCACCATAGATTTCTACCGTTTTGTGAAGATATGGCTTCAAAATTTCAAATAAACTTAAACAACGATGGTGCACAAGGGTGAGGAAAATGATCGGCTGAAAATTATTTGCAAGTACTTTAATTAGATGATGCATGATGAATAGATGACATTTCATACTTTTCATTTTTTACTTGAATCGAAGAATTTCATGTCATGACATATATGACCTTAAACTTACTTCTAATATGCTATTATGTATGACATTATGATTATGTTACATTAAATTGATGAATGCTAATCACTATAAGCCTATATCTATGTGTGATGTTTTTTATGGTAATGTATTTCCCCGATTTTTTCTAATTTTTCTCTATTTTTTGCTTATTTTGAATTTTTAACATAAAAAAATAAATTTATGATTCCAATTACGATACGTTACAGTAAGTATCTATTGCCCTAATCAATACAGGTTAAGAGTTCAGACATGCACTTCATAGTTCATAGCATTGGTTTTAGCTTTTGATTTTTGTATGTGCAAGGTCTAATGCAGTTTTTGTTAGTTTGTTTTGACTCAACAACATTAATTATTGTATTCCAAACATGTCTGGTTCTATCTAAATATTGTATAGCCCTTCTTAACAATATTTGACTTTTTTTTTTTTGCCACCCTAGGTGCCTAAGCCATTTTAAAGGTCTCCCATCTAGCAGCAGCACTTTTGCTAGGGATAATAATGAAAAGAATATACGCAAGAAGATGAGGTCCTGAGGATCAGTCTTCCCAAGCTTGTCTACAAGGGCCGAAATAGGAGGCCAAGGGCCATGGCCCCTCCTGAAATTTAAAAAAAGCTACATGTAAATATCTTGAAAATTTTCAACTTATCCCTTGTAAAAATTTTGGGAATTTGAAAAGGCTCTGGTGGAAAATTTCTACTTTTTATTTTTTTATACATATGGCCTTAGAGACTGTAGAAACAAGCAACACACGAAGGGAGAAGAAAGAAACACACGATATACGTGAAAAAACTTCAGAAAGAGGAAAAAACCACGGGGAAGCTCTAACCTAGGTGCACCACCGCAACCCTAGGAGAGAGAAAAAATATTTTCACTTAACTCAACAGTACACGTAAGTGACTAGATAAACAGCAGAAGGGAGGAGGTGCCGCCTAGGGTACCGAGCCAGTCTCGGTACCCGTGCCCCATGGGACCGGGTCCAGATATGGACCCGGGTCCCTATACAACATATCGTCTAACACTCCCCCTCAAGCTTGGCATACATGTCAAACATGCCAAGCTTGCCAACATTCTTTTCAAATTGAGATGTACATAAAGACTTAGTCAAGACATCAGCAACTTGATCTTCAGACTTCATGTAGGGCAGGATCAACTCCTTAGAATCTATGCGTTCCCGTATGAAGTGACGATCGATCTCCACATGTTTAGTTCTGTCGTGCATGACTGGATTGTTTGCCAAATTGATAGCAGACTTGTTGTCGCAAAACATCCTCATCTTCTCTTCCATTTTAATCCCAATGTCTTCTAAAATGATTTTAAGCCATAACATCTCTGTGATTCCCATGGCAACTGCCCTGTATTCTGCCTCAGCACTGGACCTGGAACAAACATCTTGTCTTTTACTTCTCCATACCTCCAAGTTACCTCCAAGAAAGATGCAGTAACCTGTGGTAGATCTCCTAGTATCAGTGCACCCTGCCCAGTCGGCGTCAGAGTACCCTTCAATGCTGAGTTGATCTTGACGAGTGTACAGAAGCCCTTTCCCTGGGTCATTCTTCAAATACCCCAAGACTCTTTCAGCACTTTTCCAATGACAGTCAGTAGGGGCATGCATAAACTGACTCAACACACCCACAGCATACGTAATATCCAGGCGAGTAAGAGTGAGATAAATGAGTTTACCAACCAGACGCTGATATCTCCCTTTTCCTTCTTCATCCAAGATATTCCCAGTCTTGATACTGATTCTTGTGTCGGACTCCATGGGAGTAAGAAAGGGCCTGCATCCCAGTTTACCTGTCTCTTTCAGAAGGTCCAAGGTGTATTTCCTTTGGTTCATGACAAGTCCCGTCTCAGAACGCGCGATCTCAATTCCCAAAAAATACCTTAATTTGCCAAGGCCTTTGAGGTCGAATTCAGTAGCTAGTGTGTCTTTCATCTTTCTTTTCTCTTCTTCATCATCACCTGTAACGATCATATCATCAACATAGACAAAAAGGAGGCTCACCAGACCATTCCTCTGCTTGATGAAGAGAGTATGATCACCATTTCCCTGTTTGTACCCATTTTTCTTCATAACCACTCTTAGCCTTTCAAACCAAGTTCTAGATGATACTTGAGGCCATACAACGCATTCTTGAGATAACAGCATTTCCCGTCCTGAACATAACCAGGCGGCATACTCATGTAGACTTCTTCCTCAAGGTGACCATTCAAGAAGGCATTCTTGACATCAAGTTGATTCATGCTCCACTTCTTCTGCACAGCGAGGGCTAGGATGACTCTCACAGTCTTCAATTTGGCAACCGGGGCAAAAGTTTCAAGGTAATCAATACCATACTTTTGGCTGAACCCCTTAGCAACTAGGCGAGCCTTATACCTTTTCACAGTACCGTCAGGCTTGTACTTCACATTGAACACCCACTTGGAGCCGACTAAATGAGTCCCCTTGGGAATATCAACAACTTCCCACGTGCCATTCTTGGCCAAGGCATCCATCTCCTCTGTCATAGCCTGCAGCCACTTGGGATCATCTCTAGCATCTTCAACACACCTGTGAACTACAGACTTAGACAATGATGTAATAAATCATTTGTAGTCACTACTGAGTTTAGCATATGAAACAAATTTTTGAATGGGATGAGAGGTACATGACCTGATGCCTTTGCGCAGGGCTATGGGAAGATCATCACTCATTGGACTTGGATCATCCGGGGAGCTCACAAGATTGGGATTGGTAACATCAACAACTTCCAACACATCCTTCTTCTTTCTGTTGTAAACCTGACCAAACAAGTGACCACAGGACTGTTCTTCCACAGGCTCCCCTTCCATCTGACTGTCTCTGCCCTCACTAACTGTATCCCTTTCCATCTGACTGTCTCTGCCTTCACTAACTGTATCTACCACACTTGGAGAGCTGGCCGTGTACTCCAAGAAATCCAAGAAATCTGTGAACTGAATCAATTGATGCTGGTAATACTCTTCCACTCTCTCACCTAGACACTCCCCCTGAAGAGGATTCGCAGAGAAGTAAGCCTCATGTTCATGAAAGGTAACATCCCGAGAGACATAGACTCTGGAAGTGCTAGGATCGACACACATGTACCCCTTCTGGGTGGAGGAATACCCCAAGAAGACCGCTTTGATGGACCGAGGATCGAGTTTCTTGAGGGTGGGACTATGATCATGGACAAAACAAACACACCCAAACACCCGAGGAGTCAAAGGCCAGGGATTCTGAGTAGGCCACAAAACAGAATAGGGAGAATGTCCATTTAACACGCGAGTAGGCATACGGTTAATAAGGTGAGCACTAGTGAGAAGTGCATCACCCCAGTACCGCTTAGGGACATAACGTTGAAACATAATTGCCCGGGTGACATTTAACAAATGGCGGTTCTTCCTTTCAGCAACGCCATTCTGAGGTGGTGTGTAGCTACAGGATGTTTCATGTATAATACCATTGCTTCGTAAGAAGTCATCAAGGGTTTGAGAGACATACTCTCGAGCATTGTCAGTACGAAAAGCCTGAACAGAGGTCTGGAATTGGGTTTCAACAAATGCAACGAAGTTTTTGACAATGCCGGGAACTTCACTACGTTCTTTCAACAAATACACGAACGTACATCGGGAATAGTCATCAATAAGAGTCATAAAGTAGTGGAAACCACGACAAGTGGGTACTCCCGAAGGACCCCAAACATCAGAGTGAACCAAAGCAAACAGACGGCTGGTTTTATTGAATGAAATAGGGTACGAAGCCCAAACATGCTTAGACAACTGACACACTTCACAGGCGAAGGTGTCCAAAGAAACAGACTGAAACATCCTAGAAAACAACAGTTTAATCAATGGAAAAGGGAGATGACCAAATCTCTCGTGCCAACGCATAATCAAGGATCTGTCCTCCACGCCAGATAACTTCCCACTGGTGGCTGAAATCAAAGCAGAAGCAACCTATACTGGCATTCTGTAAAGGCCATCAATAGCCGAACCAATCCCAATCTTCTGCCCCGTCCCCAAGTCCTGTAGAAAACAGCGATCAGCAGAGAATATTAGATTGCAATTTAGCTCTTTAGTGATACTGCTGACGGATAGTAAATTTACAGGAATGTTGGGAACATGCAAGGCATTATGAAGACAATATTTATTCAGTAAAGATAAACTTCCTTTTCCAGCCACAGAAATAGACGAACCATCAGCCATGGAGACACGCTGCTGCCCAGAGGTCAACTTGTAATCTTGAAACATTTTTGGGTCCCCGGTCATATGATGAGTCGCCCCACTGTCAACAATCCAGTTATCAAGAGAGAGATTACCTTTATCACTCGTAGCAACAAGAGCTTGAGCTAACTTAGCTCCATCTGAGGTAGATGAGTCCTCTGAAGTAGTAGAAAGACGACCAATATAAGCTTGTAGTTCCTTGATTTGATCCTGAGAAAGCCTCGATTTATCACCACTTGACGATCCACCTGGATTTGAGTCCTGCACAAGAGGGCCATGCCGACTAGACGGAGGGCGTCCACGAACAAGCCTCTTCTCGGGATGAAGATCCCAACAAAAGTCAACAGAGTGCCCAGGCTTGTTACAATGAGTACATCGCCTAGCAGGGCGCTGGCCGGGCACGGAAGAGCGGCTAACAAAGGCCGAGGGTCCACTCCCACGACTGGGATCAATCTGCATAACTTGGCGCCTTTGTTCTTCGGATTCCACACATGCATAAACATCTTCTATTCCTGGAATTTCATCACAGTTAAGAATTTGACTCCGAATGGATTCAAATTCATCACGCAAGCCTCCAAGGAAAAGGAAGGTACGGTCCATCCATTCCTTTTCTCAGTGTCGGGCATGATCTGAACCACAGTCCCAGTTATCTTCCACATGATAATCAAGTTCCTCTCACTTAGTCTTCAGGGCTGCATAGAAGGAGGCAACGGACAAGTCACACTGTTTCAGGGCATAGATACTGCGTTTGATCTGGTATGTACGGAAAACCCTTTTCTTGCGACCATACATCCTCGCAAGAACATTCCACATCTCAAACGAAGTAGGCTTCCGTAGAACAAGAGGCTGAATATCAGCGGGCACCGAGCTGATAATCCACACTTTCACCTGACTGTCCTCCAACGCCTAGTTCGCCCATTGAGGGTCGGTTTTGCTAGGCGCAGGCTTGTCGCCGGTGATATAGGGGAGACGACCACGACTCGTTATCCCAATCTCGAGGGCCGCGGACCAGGAGAGATAGTTATCTTTAGTGAGACGAATAGGTGTGACCTGGACCGGCAAGTTCTCGCTCTTGGGAGCGATGCCTGCGTCAAGGACCACATCATTTTTAGGTGCAATCTCTTCCGCCATCACAAGAAACAAGACAGACGCACCACAGGGCAGCAACAAGAAAGCAGAGCAGCGGACGGTGTGAAGGAGGAAGAAAAAGAATACCCACAGCAGCGGCGAAGACCAAAGCAGCAACGGTGATGACACAGGAACGTCTGACGGCGGCGGCACTGACAGGGAAGCGACGGCGCAAATCAGGCGACGACGGCGCAGATTGATCAGCGACGGCTGCGGCGCAGAAGCTCTCTACAGCGGCGGCGCAGGGAAGCCGTACGGCGGCGCAGAGAGATGGCTCGGACGGTGGCAGCGCAGAAACTCCAACGGCGGCAGAACAGAAACTCCAACGGCAACGGCAAACAAACGATCTCACCTTCGTGGTTCTGATACCATGTAGAAACAAGCAACACACGAAGGGAGAAGAAAAAAACACACGATATACGTGGAAAAACCTCAGAAAGAGGAAAAAACCACGGGGAAGCTCTAACCTAGGTGCACCACCGCAACCCTAGGAGAGAGAAAAAATATTTTCACTTAACTCAACAGTACACGTAAGTGACTAGATAAACAGCAGAAGGGAGGAGGTGCCGCCTAGGGTACCGAGCCAGTCTCAGTACCCGTGCCCCATGGGACCGGGTCCAGATATGGACCCAGGTCCCTATACAACATATCGTCTAACAGAGACCACTACCTTATATATCTTTACATTTGCTATCGACGAGACCACGAGCCTAGCATGCATGGAGAGGCCGTGATATTTTAACAAGTATTTTGTCCATTATTTTTTCCATTACGCGTGTAGATATATGAAGATTTCGATTAGAATTCAATATAGTTTACATGTCTTTTGTCCAAGTTGAATGTATGCATGTATGTATATGAAAATTTGGAATATGAATACAACTTCGCCATTCTTTTGCTTTGTCCAATGTTCATGAACAAGCAGATTCATGTAATATGTTTTCAAAAGTGGTCCCTCTCTTGTATGGATAAAACTTGTCTTTAGATGTTTGCATGATTGATATTCATGCAAGTAATAGCCAACCAAAAGGAAAATTACTACTTAGCTGAACAATTGTAAAACTTCCACCCAGAGAAGCTCATTGTTTGACAAACTTAATTGCTAACATTTGATTGTTGACGACCAAGAGTACCAATTTCAGATGGTGTTCCATTCCAAAGATGAAATATCTATTTTGCGATGCACATCTTGTGATGAGTTTTAACCATTATTTTTGTTCATTTATGAGTCATTGCATGTGAACATGCATATTGACTGTGAGCACATGATTATTTGTTGTTTATTGCACAGTTAATGCTTCTGCTTTTGTCATATCAGAAAATATAAATTTAATCCCCGAGCTAAATGGCCCAAACTTCAAATTATAGAAAGAGGGATACATGGATCTGGATCTCGCACTTCGAGAGGATGCAGAAACAAAGGGAGCACTATGAGAAAGCAGGCACGCAGGAGGAAGTAAACCAGTTTACCTGAGCTTTTTGCGATGGAGTAACACAGCAACAAACAACAGTTCTCGATAAAACAGCCAATTCAGCAAACGATGCACGTCCATGCTTGTGTAATCTCCAGAGCCCAACCATCAATAACAAAAGCAACATCCTGGATGCAGAAAACACCAATTCTAACTCTTTTAGAGAACTCAAAGCATCCACTAGCACTTTTAACCGGACAAAATTATACCATTTTCTACTGTGTGCCTAGTGACAATACATTAGCAGCAAAAGGGTACTTCAAAGTATTCGGATATCTATGAGTTACAGATAAGGTGGTGATACCCTGAGAGGGAGAAAAAAAAAACTTGGTGAATTTGACAACATGAAAACAGATTTCTTGAAATGGCTCTTCACATTCATAAATTTTGTATTATACAATTTATGCAATTACTTGAGATATAAAATAACAAAGTTTGCACCTTAGGCTCTGAGGTGCTTATTCGCATTGTAAACAACACCCTTTCCAAGCTCCTTGCAACTTCATCTTCTGTCCTCCCATTTATTAACAGAAGTTGTCCTTTTGGCTCTGCATGATCTAACTGACATAAGTTCTACTACCATTTGATAGCTTATGCATGACTAAGTAGTTTGTAATAGAAAGTGCAAGAAATAAGCAGGATCACGACCAACAGAAACAACATCAGCAAGTTTATCAAAAGGAACCATACTATTAGATCTGGATGCTAGCAGTCTTCCTATTAGCTTTCTCTCGTATGCCTACACCATCTGTGCAAGCCTGAGTCTCCACCAAGAGCAGCACAAAACAATATCAAGGGCGTCTTCCCTTCATCCACATACTGAAGATCTTGCATGAAGGAAGCAAAGAGAACTAAGACCACATTCTGATCACATCCACATACAGCTTGCACACAGAAGAAAGTTTATGATCTTATATAGTAAAAGATTATTAATTTTCTTTACGAAAAGTTATCAAATGCCAAAAAGAGAAAACATTTCAGCTCTTTGTGACAATTAGCCTTGATGAGACAATGAAGCATGACTAACCAGGAGAAATTAGGTTGCAAGAGAGCGCTATCTGAATGGCTGTATTTTGTTTATCGCCAGTAAGCATCCAAAAGTTGATTCCAGCCTTCCGAAGCAGATCGATTGTTTCAAGAACACCTTCCTGCAATGGCATCCAAAAGAAAACGAGATTAATTGAACAACAAAATTTAACTCCACCAATTAGATGTAATGGCACAAACAACATATAAAAGACCACTTCACTATTACTATTTTTGTCAACTGACAAAGATCATTATATAGAAAAAGGCAAACTCTTCATCCACTTGAACATTTTTATGGTACAGTAATATAAGGAGATATTTGCACGTTACTCGTTTGTGATTCTCCTTTTCTTCAATGAAGCTTTTGCTTAGTAAAAATTTAAATATCTACCAAGAAGAACCATCGTACATATACATCGATATGTACATAAAGAGGGGGAGGGGGGAGAGAGAGTTCCAAGTACATTTCTACCTTCCACTGACATTTAACAGTTTTTCTATTCCCTATGGATTAATTATGCACACGCGAATATTCCGAAATAGCTATAAAATTATAAATGGAGAAGAACCAAAATCATGCAAAAGTGATCACTTATATGTCATTTGATGTTTACCTCCATTTAAAAGCCTATACAAATTGTGCTAATTTCATCATCATTGGAAACTACAAATGGTAAGCAACTGAGAACATGCAACATTCATCATATTTCAAGAGTAAAATGTGAGAGAAGCAGGAAAGAAACAAGACATACATGTGCTTGCATTTTCTGAATTTATATTCTATTTTGCCTTCTGTCATCTTCATGGGTCCAGATCTAATCATGGTCCTTTCAGAGTGAGAGACCAATCCCTCTGTGTTTCAGTCTCAAACAACCAATTCTTGGAAAAGCTTCTATCAAATTGAACAGCAAAACCAAGAATCAACTAAATTGATGTATCAACATATATCCATAACAAAACATAATAAAAAAGAAAGCTTATAGAGAAAATAAATATACTGGAACACTCCAATGGAGAACCGCCCACATAACCATGTGCATATGCAAGGACTCCTTCAACACAATCTCCTTGCAACTTTTGCATGCTTCAAACACCACTTCCTGCATGATTTCATTTTCCAGACGTCCATCAAAAACATGAAAGAATTTCCCTCCCTCAAATATCAACCAATATAATGACCTGTTACCTGGGCCATGTGAGCGGCTTCATCAAAAAGAGGCAAGAATTTGGCTGGGTTCCAGAAGATCAGATACGCCAAGGATGGGCTTGCATCCAGCAGCTCTGCAAATCTACATGTAGGAAAATGATTGATCACTACAACAAATAAGATTTTTGGCCATGGCCCATACCATGGAAAGTAACTAAGTGGGCCAAAGTGTCCAATCATTAGCTAATGCAATATCAATGTGGTAGCACATTCGAACACAAGATAATTTGTAATGCCATAATTTTTCAGAAAAAGGTAAGCCAAAGGAGTTGGCTAACTAACACGATCCATGTGCACATAACTCACCCATGCGGCAGCAAATCTGCTGCTAGACTCACTATCTTTGGCCCTATTTCTCATTTTTATTGACTTCTTCATTCTCACTTTTGCCATTATGTTTATAATTTTCCACAGTTGCTCAAATTTTTCCATCAGAAGTTTGTCTTATACTTTAAGGTCAAGAACATAGAGGATCTTGCAAAAGCAGACATTGAAAGATTTAGAGACAGAGAGAGAAAGAAGAATTACCTCTTCTCGACTCATCTACAAGGGTCTCAACATGAAAAAAAGAAGAAACAAAGAGAATAAGGCCTTTGATGAAATCTTCTGGACACTCATCGTCTAACTGCTTGCCAACAATTGATGGAGCATTTGCAAGATTGATCACCTATCAAGAATATATATAGTTAATAAATAATACAGCACAACTAAAACTTAAATGCAACAGCACATGCCAACTAGAAAGAATGCATGCATAATACTCTAGGGAAGCCAAAAGCATGGCCAATAGACAAGCCATTGCTAAGTAGCTACATGTTGGTCCATTCATTGGAACATTCAAGCTTGACAACAACCTATTCTATAGAGCTCTAATTTGGCCCCCAGTGCCTACAAAGAGTTGGATGAACTTCACGTACATCCAAAATGCCAATGATTTATGATTAGGCAAAACAAGACATTTGACAATCATAACCTACAATAAGGAGATTCCTACAAAAATCTTGCTTCCAACCCTGTCAACAACCAAATCAAGTAAACTCTTGGAGGATAACCGCATCTTATGTTCCCCAAGGAACACATTTACTGGAAACAAGCTTGCAGTCGTTTCATTGAAATAAAAAGATCAAGTAAGGAAAAAATAAGAAAAACACACTCTCCCTATCCCCATGAAATCTACACAAGATCAAAAAATGCTCACCATGACAAAGGCAAAATCACCATCTCGTTCACACATGTAAGTTCCAGTCCATGCTTTGCCTCCCATCCCCAAGCAAGCTACAGCTTCCAGTAACATAAGCCTAGTCTTTTGCAAATACATAATTGGTGTTATCCCCAAGTTCTTTCATTTGGAAAAGAAAATACTAAATCATTCTGCAGGCAGTTTTTTGCAAAATAGACAAACTACACTTCGTAAAAGCACAGAGCATTTGGTTGTCTGTCTTACCTTGCAGTCAGCAAACCCTGAGTTGCATTAGTGAACCCATCGAATGCCAGGTTGAGAAAACACAATTCTCTAGCAGTGTTCAAAGCTATCCAAGAAAGCTGCCTGTATTTCAATGCAAAGACGACAAAAGAACCGAGCAGAAAGGTAAAATTTGGAAAAAGTCAGGTAAATTTCAGAAATTCTGAGTTCCCGCACCAAGTTAGCAGGAAACAGTTTAGTAAGAATTTTATAACTTCGGTCCAAAAATTCTGAAATTTTTAGAGTCTCAAGTTCAATGCCCAACTTTGACCCAATAACCATACAAAAGTCGTCCCTAACCTCTGCAAAATCACTGGTGGAACTAGCAGTTTTGTGCAGTTTGAGGAAAATAAGAGTCCCATAGGTGAGAAGTCCAGACCGAACACAGTGAACAAACGGATATTAAGATAGACCAAAAAATGCACATTTACTACCTCAAATAGAAACAAGTCAGAAGGTTCTTCAAAAGTGATGCTACTAGTTTAATTACAGAAGTTGAAAAATAAACAATTCCTAAAGTGTGGTTGATTGAAAGGGCAACCCTGTGTCAATTTAGATCTTTGACTTGTGCTCCAACTCCTCCATGGAATTCATCCGCCCTTACATTTCTCCAAAAGTGCCTACGTGGCTGCAATGACCAACTTGAAAAAAAATGAGAACAAAGAAAAACAAGGGCATAAACCTAAAGCTTAGACCCGCTCACGAGGAAGGACTCTAAGCTCAACTAATAAACACTTTAAAACGATATACATGAAACAGAAAATAACCAAAATCCTTACTTGAAATCTATGTTCTCTAAATTAACTGGACCTAAATATGAACAAATTTGAAAGACCGTGAAGGAAGCCTACACGACTCTGACTTAAGCTGTCATATCACACCCAAAATCCTAACTCAATTCAGGTAAAAGATAGACCAATTGAAACTTGTTTGGTTTCTGCAAGCAATCTTTCTGCACATATATGCAAATTTCTCTAGCAAAAATTCTTTGTTTTCGACATCAACTTTGCAACCACTGGGTCAGATCAGATTCCCTACAATAAAATAAACTAAACCCAAGGGATAAGTCTTGGGAAGCAAAACAAATCAATCATCAAATGTTAAAGTCACCCAAACATCCACAGTTTTGGAATAGAATTCTGCAGCAATCTCTGCAATTGTAGGAGATTTCCGGTGTAGAGGGTGTGGTTTCGAGCTCTCGGGCAATGTACATGCTTAACACTTGACTTCCTACCAATTATGACAAGCTAACAAACAAAAAACACAAACAAACAATGACAGGACTTGCCTGTCTTTGTGCGAACTTTTGCAGCCAGCATTAGTTTCTGTTTCACCCAAAAATTTATGTAAACTCACTCAAATCAAATGGATGCCACAACTTTGTTGCGAACTCAAATAAAAACTTGATTTTGAAGTACAAGATCAAACTCTCGTGCCACATGAATCGGCTTTTCCAAAACCACTATACATCCACAAGAACACTGATGAGTTGCGCTTTAAACTTCGACATCAGCTGCATGAATCAGAAGACGCTGACAATGTAAAAAAAAAACTAATGATAGAAAAGTTAAAAGCTAACGACTCTTTCAAACCCTTTCCTAAGCAAACCTTAAAAGAAAAATCAACAAAAAAACTGCCTAGCCTTCACAAGAAGGCAAATTGTGATGGGAACATGGAAAATTCACTACACTCAGCATGAGTGGAATATGTTTGAGGGGTTTCATCTATTCTATGAATGGACTAGTGGTTTGGTAATAAAAAGGACAACATTTTTCAAAAACAGAGAGGGGTTGGGAGTTCCTCATATGCCCATGAAGTCAGGAAACATTACAAGAGATGTCAAGTGTTTACTTTTAAATAGTTTATAAATCAACAATTTAAATCATAAGCAGAACGTGCTCGTGTTCTGCAAATGATATGCCTTTCATTTACCCTCAATACCGTACAAGCATCGGGATTCATTTCGCATCAATGTTGTTGAATCTCTAGAAGGGAAGCCTTTAAATTTCCAAAAAATGAACATAAAGTAATCATCCTCAACGTCTTAGAAATAAAAAAGAAGAGCAGATATTGACCCAAGGATCGCACATCCATGAAAGATTGTCGCATTTCAATTCCTTCGAGTTCAGCCTTCATGCCATTTATCTCTTGACAGGCACCTTTTTTGTTTTTCTTGGTTTTGCTTCTTCTTTTTTTCTGCATTTGGCGTTCTGCCTTTTCATTTTTTCTTGCTTTGGATTTTCTTTTTCAGGCCGACCTTCACCTTTGAGGGAATACCTCACCACCCCAAAGGCTACTACGAAGCTCCACCGCTTTGGTGGTCAGGTGTAGTTTTGTCACATATCAACCCGTTTCACCTTGCGGGTTTTCAACATGCCAAAAGTTCATAAGTCATTATCTTCGCGGCATAGACATAAATCACCTATATGCCTACCCGGTACTCTTGATTATTAACCCAGAGGAACAACTACACAAGCCCCGAGCCCATCTCTCAACTCTTATTTTGCTACCTGCCAATATTTTATAAGGCATTAAGGCTTCTCTCTTAGGATATTTTCCTGCTAAACCCTTACAAACACTTGATCACTACAGTCAATAGCATCTCCTAATCTTGACTTTCTCTGCTTCATAGGATTTTTCCAGATTTCCTCTTCTAATGATTGACAACAAAGAAAACTTGAAAGTTTCCTTTTACTTGGGCAGGTCGTAAGAACAAAACGAAGGCATATCATTGCGTGATAAGACACTTTTAAAATGTTTTTAGGCACAATTAAAAATTTTCTCTTTCAAAAAGTACTTGACATCAAATGGCATATCACCTGGAAGTAGGAACTCTCTTCTACCAAAAGAGGAGTTTTTATGAAACCAGATTGATTTGTTGGGTAGAAGAAGAACTTCATATGCTCTCCTATAGAAGTAGGGAAGATCAAACTATCCAATTCAAAAACCGAACTATCGAATTCAAAAATCAAATACAAATCATCTATTCTACTCTATCCCCACTTATCTAATCACTCCTTCCTTGCACCTTATGCAAAATAAATCAAGAATTCAAGCAAAAAAAATAAAACAGTTTATAAGAACATAAACACGTCCTAAAAACGAAGAAGTGAACCTATATTTACTAAGTTGAACCCTTACCAACTATAAGATATAAAATTTCACTCAAAAAAAAAAAAGTGAAAACAATAAAACAAACCTTTCCACCAATGTCGTGTGAGGTTAATGACTAAAGATCAAAAATTCTAAAGAAAAATGAAGACTACTAAATAATGTTGCAAATCCAACCTAATTGGTCCAACTAAAAACTGGTGGCCGTTTTACATATTGCAAAGAAGTTTTAGATACCAAAAAAAAAAAAATTCTTGAAGGTCGTTTTTATATTTAAAAACAATTTTTAATTTGGTGAAAATTCAATCAGAAACAGAGGACAACAGCTACAATTCCTAGTCTACTTCAAAAACGATCCTACAAATAAAAGTTCAATGTTCTCCAGTAAAAAAAATGATATTAGCACGTCAAAAAACAGAAATAAACACTCAATTGAACAATCACACCCACACCGGCGCTCGTATCCATACCAATGTAACATAAGTATCCATGCAACATGGTATATGTTACTCATTCCATTCATACGAATAACCGTACTTCTGATGAACATAGATGTGCATCTTTTTGAAAGCACTCCTCAAAACCTGCAGCAAAAGAAATGCAGACATGAAACCGATAACTTATTTTATGAGGCATAATTGGCTGATATGGCCTACATGCAGCTCAACTAAAGTTAAAAAAAAAAAAAAACTGTGAAATGGATCAATTTTCCTTCCTACATACTTGCAATGACCTACCGACTTTGATTTTCAAGGAACAGGTTTTTTTTTTTTTTTTAAATAACTGCACAAACGGCAAACAACATACTTGCAAAGTGCATCGTCCAAAAAGCAGCTTGTATGTGTGAATCAAACATTTATAAGAAGACAACTGAATTACTTGAGATTCTTTTATTTTAAATAACATGCAGGTTCAATCCAGATACAACCTCTTGCAGCTTCACAAGAACTTGTGGTCTTAAGGTGAGGTTGCACGTATTCCCATATTTTCTTTTTCTGCACCTGTTGGAGATAACAGCTTTAAGGTTAATAAGCAGAAACAAATTAATAAATGTTATGCAGACAGGTACTTAGGATGCCCAATCTATTGAAATAGTTACTTAGGATGCCCAATCTATTGAAATAGTTAAATTTCCTATTTAATTTGAAATTCATACACATTTAGCTTGCTTAGGAAGGACATCTTTCAATGTACAACCCAGTGGAGCAGAGCCACGCTGTACTCAGGGACAGTTGCCAACCTTGAGTTATAAATTATCTTATTTAAAAAGAGACTCTTACAGCAGAATTCCTATTTTTAAGTTACTTTGGCTGACAAATAATTTTATTAAGTGGACCTTTTTTATATCTTTTCCTTTATCTTCTGAGAAAAATAAAGTCGAACAGCAAAAAGAAATGCCTATATATGTCAATGTACATTTCCTTAGAGAAAATTAGCATTAAATGCATTACTTTTATTTGGAGAAGATTAGCATTTGATGCATATGATATGACATTTTCAATATAGATCTACCTTTTACATTTAAAATTCAAATTAACTATCCATTTTTTGGCATATGCAAATGAGCTTTACTCATTTTAACGACAGTCAGACTTAAGGTGCTCGTTTACTTTTTATCATTGCTGAAGATACAACACCTATCATTATGTTTAAAAAACTTATACTTACTTTAGTATGTTATTCAGTTATCTTTAATAGTTGGAGCAAGGGAGAAACTACAGCTCTTACTTTGCCATTACTAAAACTACAAAATTATTGTTAGTTTGAAAAATGAAAATTTATTTTTTTTAAATCTTTATTAAAAAATCTTCACAAAGGTAAATTCCACCACATTTTGATCTTGTTTACAAGAGAATTTCGAAAATCTATTGAAAACTTACATTTTTGAAAAACGAAGGAAAATTAAAATACAAAAAAAATTAAGATTACAGAAACATACATGAAAGAATTTCAAAACTGCACTCAGTTTGTGAAAACATGACATTTATAAATACCATTTGCACATACATCAAAAAGGTTTCTATTTTACCTGTTAATAACTCAAAAATGTATATTTTTCTATCCTTCCAAATCAATTGAAAGTTTGCGCCCATTAATTAAATTCCTAGCTCTGCCATTGGTACAACCCAGCAGCGTAAAGATCAATCAAGAATGTAGTTGCTACACGACCAACGCGACCTTATCATCATTAGCTAAACAAAAATATAACCTAATCCATCATTGGGTTAGA
>JAANDH010001178.1:54030-74102 GCA_011799765.1 Nymphaea thermarum
TATTTGGGGCCACATAGACATTTGAATTGTGAACTGATAGCAAGCAATTGAAATCCTTGGCAGTAATATGCCTAGGCCCTAGAGCCATATGAAAGCAGTGGAACCATGCAGGGGTGCTGGTCCCCATAAGCCATATGAGAAACGCAATTTCCCCATGCAAAAAAGAAGCTAAGAATTCAAGGAGAGCATGGGGAATGAGACATCATCAAGCATGAAAGGCTCTTCGACATACATGAAAACAACTCGGGCACATGCACCAGCTCGCCATTCTTGATGTAATCATGATTTGGCTCGTTAAGACAAATTGACATGAAGGGTTCTGCCTCCCATAGAAACTTCAGCCAGGAGGTAGAGGAGTAGCTCCACATCGAAGCTAGACCCATTGGCAGCCATAGCTTGTAGAAGCCACAATGAGGGATAAAAGTGTGATGTTCTTGAGTGATGGAGTCCCAATATTCGATGAATTTTATAACTAGAACAGGATCCTTTTTGTCATAATAATAACAGTTATTTGTGATGCTACTAAAATGACCAAAACAACATAGTAAAAACCACACCTGAAGCATTCCACCCTCACTTTGAGATTCAAAGTTGCACACCTAGCAGGCTAGCACACTACCAATTACTCTTTCTAGCCTGGTGAACTGCTATTCTGGCACTAAACACTGCCCATGAGGATCACCGACTAGGCCAACCGACTTCCCAGCCCCTTGAATAAGAATAGGAAAATGGAGAGGAGAGCAAAGCTACAACACCATTGTAAGTGAGGGTCTCTGTCTTGATTGATTTGATGAACATTCACACACCGATCATCCTTGTGAGATAACTAGACAAGGCAATGAAGAATTTTACTAATAACCGAGAAGGAACCTCAACCACAGAGCTCCAACGTCAAGAGAGCTTGGTTGTATTTCTCATTTGACAGGCTACCAAAACTTATTTCTCCTCGTATCTCTTCGGATACAACAAGCCAAACAATGCTTAGACAGCTGTCAATGACCATTCTTCATTGGGTAGACACAACCCTCAGACAGCCAAATGATGAGAAAGAAAGGGAGAGCTTCTTTCCAAAAGGGGAAAGTGTACCCAAGCAAGACTATTGATTATCAAAACCTGGTTCACGAGAAGATGAGAGCTAGCTGGACTAGGACGTTAGCAAGAGAGAAGCAGACAGCCAGACAGGATTGAGTGACATNCAACAAATAAAAGTATCTATTGGAAAAATACCAAATGCATAATGCATACCTGATTTGGTGTGGCAGCTTCTTGTTGTTCATGCTCATGTTGTGCATCTGAAGCAGCCAAAAGCATTCCATTTGACTTAATGCCACGCATATTCCGTGGCTTAAGATTAGCAAGGACAACAACATTCCTATCCTGCAAATATGAATTACAACTAATAAATATCCATGGAGTCTGTGCATTGTTAAGATTAGCAAGGACAACAACATTCCTATCCTGCAAATATGAATTACAGAACTAATAAATATCCATGGAGTCTGTGCATTGTACAAGTTCGTTAGCAGCTTCAACAGGGTGCTACTGCTGGAACTCAACTGAACAAATCATGCACAAAAATTATTAGATCTTGATCACCAACTAAGGAAACGATATTTTCCAACTCTTTCTTGAATATCTATACCATCACAACATCCACAAACAAGAAATCAGGTTTTATTTTCATTCTTCTTCAGCACCTGCACTAGGAAGCATTTGGGGCCCCAAAGACCATCACAACATTTCTCTTTCATTACCATGTGATAGGTTGAACATTGGAAGCAACAAAAATAACCATCTCTTCAACATTGATTATTTTAATACTTTGAGCATGCTTTGGGTTCACTTAAAATTTACATTCCTATATTTGTTTGTATGCCCTTCCTACTAAGTGTATTATTAGAAGTATTCATTAGAAGTATTCGTTAGATGAATTCGTATTCATCTTCGTAGTATCACTCCAATTATGTTAAGATCAGAAAAGATCTCAAACATTTCCTTCCATTGTTTAGCAATTGCAAGAGGCCAATTGATGTCTCTTCTTTTCAACGGAAAAAGTATTCGGACGAAGAAAGAGAAACCAACCTGAAGCTCCTCCAATGGGACGAAGCCAACAAGGCCACTACAGATAGTCCGGGGTTCGGGCTCACCCACATCCACCTCCTCCACGTAAAGAGAGTCGGCCTCCGGATGTCTCCAGGCTTTTATTATTCGTCCGACTCTGATATCTAGTGCGTTGGCATTATCTCGTAGGGGATCCACATTTGTGGACGGTGCTGGCTCATCGGGAATGGATGGAGACGTCGAAGGTGTCGGGTTTACTACAGTGCTGCTGCTGCTGCTGTGGGAGACATCTGCTGAGGAACAGAAGATTCTTGAACGAAGGGGCAAAATGCTACTGTTGATGCTTCCAATTTTGATCGCCTTGAGGGAAAAGGCAGCATTCTTTAACTGAAGGATAGGAAAGACCAACTCAAGTCTTGTATGAAAACGTTGAGCGGCAGAGGAACAAGGCATGGCCGCGTGGAGAACCATCCTTGTGAATCCGATGGCGGCCGCCATCCTTGTCCGGAAAATATCGTCGCACAAAAAATAATCTGTTCTAAAACACAACAGAAAATCATAAAAAAGATCAAAGAAAAGTGGGGGATTCAATGTTGGAAGGCAATTCATTATGCTTCGGCGATCAAAAAATTTGAGCATCAGTCAACTATCACTGGTAGTTTGTGACTTGTGAGGCCTAAGCAGGCAAAAAAACGACTGGTTTTTCCCTGCCCACGAGAAGGAGAGAGTCAGAGAGCAAGACAAGGGTTTTCGTGAGTTTACCTGAAGAAGCAGGCGGAGGCGAAAGAAAGAAGCAGGCGGAGGCGAAAGAAAGAAGCAGGCGTGGCGGAGGCGAAAGAAAGAAGCCGAAGAACCACGGAGGACGAACGCGATAACGGCCTCGGAAGAAAAAAAAGAATTTCCACAACACGATTCTTTTTCCGATTCCACCCTGGATTCGAGGAAAAGCTCAGGCGTGTTTGTTGCGGCTGAAATATAAAATCGCAAATCCTGGAAAAAAAAGTCCGTCGCAGTCTTTTTTTTCCCGGGGCATATCTAACGGCCTAGTAGTTCTAAAAACTACATTTTAAAACAGATTCTTGCAACTGAAACACCATTCTTACAAAGTTTGAAATTTTAACTTTTACGAATTAAATCTTTCAAAACTTTCAGTCTAGATGGAACTTTTGAAAAAGTAGAGGTTGGCCCCTATCAAAAATTTAAATTAATAGTTGTATTAAACCCCCTAGAAGATGGAATTCTTGTTTCACCCCTTGTGCTACTTGACAGAACTTTAATGGTCTTGAATTTTGATTGTGGAATTAAAATTCTATAATCAAAATTCCACGTCAAGCTAGCACTAGAATGAAAACTTCGGTTCTAGTTTTTCTTTGTGTTTTATAGTTTAAAGCATAGATTGCAGAACTGAAAATGATGTATTTGATAAACAGAAATTGATGTATTAAAACTTTCCAAACTTGTACCCTAAAAAAAGATTAAAAAAATCATAATTCTGAAATCATAATTTTATCCCAGAATGAGATTACAATTTCAGAATGTTGATTAAAAAGTGAACCTATAATTCCCGAATCAAAACTCTTTGTTTGATAATGCAATTCTTATTCAATAAAAAATGAGAATTTTAATTCTAAATTCACAATTGAGGTCTCGTCAAATGCCCCATGTCTTTCTGGATTGAGACCTAAACTTGACTGGGAAATAGGAACAAGCTATGGTCAAAGGTATGATTTTCCACATGACTTGGCTTCATCAATAGCTACAAAACACATGTTTTAAGAATGCAGAATGTAACAATTAAGTTGGCTTATTCATAAGAATCTAGCATTCCACACAAACCACCGTGCGAACTGTATTGTATATTTAGCTTGTACTACCGGACTGCTCACTCTTGACAGGTGCCAAAGAATGGGAATCCAAATGGCCAATAGGGGTTGGTTGTGTCAAAAAGCTGAAGAAGACAATAAGCATCTTTTCTTTGGGTGTAAAGTTGTTAGTGATGTCTGGAAAAATATATCTACCTTCTTTAGGAGGGTAACAAATCCATGGATGGAAGCTGATAAGGAATTGCAAAACCTCTTCCAAATCTGTTGGAGAACCTGCAGAGATGCCTTTTTGGCCATGAAATGCAATCAGCAGGACTGAATTCATTCTCTTGAACTGGGGTATCAAACTAAGAGGACGCAAACATCGGGTGCTCAAGGTGGCTTTTGACAAGGATTGGGTCAGACGTCTCAAAGGAATGATTGAAGGCAGAAGAAGCTGGCCAGACTGATGATATCACATAGGAGGGATGGTTGAGTCCTTCAACATTCAATCTATTGAGGTCACTAGAACAACTATTCTTGTTTGCCATAATTTGGGAGAGTGCCTCCCACGCAGATGGCTTCATTGGAAGATTCAAATTTTAGAATCCATCTCGGTTCCAGCAAATGGGGGACATAGTTTTTTTTTTATCATCGGAAATTTCATGTGGATATTGTCGTGAATTCCACGACAAAAAAACTGTCTGTTCGAATCTCAACTAGTTGTGTGCTTGCCCCATAGCTGGCTTCTTCACGATCTGCACTACCCAAAAAGAAAAAACAAAAACCATCTGAAAAAAGGTTTCAATCCCTTAACCACGATGCAGAGGAAAGCCCCCTACGTCGAGGTGGTCGATCCAAATGGAAACCCTCTGCGTCACAACCTGAGCACATCCAGAGTAAAACCCTCTGCATGCGGTTTTTTCCACAACGCGGAGGGTTTCTCCCTGTGTCAATGGTCTGCATCGGACAACCCTCCGATGCAAACCATCAAAAATTAGAGAGAGAAAGAGACGATCGCCTTCATTTTTATGTATCAAAGACCCACTCCCGACGCATTGCAACTGATCGTTGACGTCCGGCGGTGACTTGTTCAGTGTGAAAAAAGAAATAAAAACAAAAAAACAATAAACCAGCCTAATAATGCAGTCGGATTTCTCCTAGGCAGTTTCAGCCACGCCACCAAGCATTCCTTCACGGTCCGACATGTCATCGACCACCGCTTGCCAGTCGAGAAAACCGACAGAAACCCTAGTCGAGATAAGAGAGAGAAAATGATCAAAATGAAGAAAACAGTGGGAGTGAGATTTTATATTCAGAAATGTGCGAAGCGATTTAAAAATAATTGCTTTGGCGGCCCATGTTTTTTTTTTATTTCAAGACAGCTCTTTATTTCCAACCATTCGAATTCCTCATGTGCACCACACGTTGAATCCTTTTCTTCCCAAATAAACATAATTCATGATTTGCAAATGCAACCAAGTTCTGAAAACCTTGAATTTGCTTTCCATTTCCCCAATTCCAAAGCCAAAGGTCTGGAATTGGCATTCAAACATTTCATGACAACATAGTTAAGAAACTTTGTCATGAGAATGTTTTTATGTAAACCTTTCTCATAATCAAACAAGTCCCTGGGAAAGTGTTGGAATAAAGGCGTGGTAAAGGGGAAAAGGGAACTGCCTTTCCCAACTACTAATAAAACAAACAAACTCTTAACAGGTAGGAAAATCTGGCATGTTACTGGGCTCTCCCCTTCTTTTTCACTTGTTTTTTAGGAAACATGAGTCACTGCACACCGTCATCCACGCCATCAGTTGTTTAGTTACCAGGGCCTGGAAAATGGATTTACCTCCCATGAAATAAGGCTTCATTTCCTTCCTCAGAAGGCAACCCCCGGATTTACGAGCCGTCGGTAGGGCCTTATTAAATCCAGGACAAGTTTTGCAGCTACTAAGCCAAGGTCACGCTGCAACCCATCATAGACTAGCGTATGAAACAACACGTAGCGGGCAGTATCCCATGCGCACAAGTTGGTAAGCTTTTTGTCAGTCTCGGCTTCCGGTATTCATTTGTATTAGAGAATGATCACGAGGATATCCAAACTGATGAATTAAAACAATGGGTCCGTTGAATCTGGATTTTGTATATAAGTTTCTATAAATTAGCTTCAAAAAAATCAAATTTGCTTATCATAAAAAAAATGTTCAAGTATCTGTTCATAACAAGTGGGCCAGGAAGAAGAACATGTTCACATGAATAGATTCACAGTCATCTTTAGAACCACCATATATTTCAGATATCATACGCAGAGTCTAGCAGTTCTACATGTGTGTGTATTTAGTGCTAGTATTCAAATAGCCTATAGATCGATCAAATGTGTGAAAATACATGAACGGTATGTTACACACACACACACGTTGCGCAGGGGCGGAGGGAAGGGAGGCTTGCCTTGGCCATGGCCCCACCTCAGCCAATGAATATTTTTTTTTACATTGAAAAAATAATATATTTTAATTTCGTAATGTATTTTTTGTATTAGAATTCAGTTTGGCCCTACCCGGATCTAGAGGTTGGACTGTCGGCTCGCCCCTAAAGAAAATCATGGCTCCGCCCCTGTCATTGCGTGTTTGCGATATCTGGTGCTGTATATTATTGTCATATGGAGGTTAGAGCTACATACCTATCATAAGCTTGGAGTGCACGTAGATCGTGAACCTTCTGTTCTTCTGAGAATTCCAATAGTCAAAAAAAGGGCTAGGCGAAGAAGGCGGGATATAGTTCTCCCCTTCACCCTCCAGTTCTCGGTTGGCAAGGCAAAAGAAATTCAGATAGTCCTTTGGATGTAAACCTTCATAACCAGCATCCATTATCACCTGTCCAATAATCTTGTACATCATCTCCATCGTGAGTCTTGACCAATGCAGTATCTCTTAAACAACTTCGCCTTCAGGATTGCCTTCCGGCCACAATGGTACAACTATATACGCACCGAACTACAAGAGGGCACAACATAACACTTCTGCACCCAGATTCCAATCAGATCTCAATCCATCCCATCTCAGTACATCTTTGTAGCCCCATCAAGTTGTACATAGCTTTGAGTTTGAATCATGGACAACTTGCCCTGTCATGAAAGCAAAGCCTGTGCTTGGTTAATTCTTTGGTGAATAGCCACGACTTTGTTCTCGGCATGCACATAATAAGGCATAATCTCCTTGTCTTCAATTTTTTTTGTCTTATAAAATGTCAGTCAATTTTGATAAGTTTGATATGTTGGAGAGGATTAGAGGCAATTTGATTGGGACTTTGATTATTGTGAAGAGGGAACTCAAAAAAGGCTTTAGATATATAATTATGGCCTTTGATATTTGAGAATATGTATGAACTAACTTCTCCCATAACTCTCTTATTGAACATTTTGATAGACATGAAATCCAAGAACAGAAGCTGCATGCATATGGGGAAAAGTTCTGATTTTGTGGCCACAAATACTAGACCAATAGAAATAAAGAAAAGCATACATGAACAGGTCTTATTTCATGGGAACAAATCTGATTTAACGTGTACAGAAATTGAGATCCATTGAGATCAAAGAAAGTGATATGAGGACCGGATCTGTATTTCACGTTAACAGAGAAAATAACACATGAACACAGGTGAAGGAATACAAAAGGATCGGATCAGAGTAAAGAATATATGTGACAAGACAGGGAGAGGGAATAAAGATGAAAAGAGGAAGGTGAAGAAACAAAGGAAAAAGATTCAGCAATGCAGAAAGGTAGGACAAGAAAAAATTAAAAAGAGAGGAAATCAGAAATGAAGACTTGGAAAACATACAGATATGTTGAAACTTGAAAATACAATTTTTTAGAGGAAACTGCAGCTCTGGGATCTTAATACCAGTATGACACCATGAAAGAAATCTGAAAAATCATGCTAAAACTAGAAGTAGACTTGAACAAAAAACAGGGAGAGAAAAATGGAAGAAAAAGAGATAGATGCTGCTGCAGTCACATACCCTCATGTGCAGTCCATGACATAATTGTATTTCATTACAAATTACGGAGGACAATTATATTCCTAATAGGTACTGATAACTACAGTAGGACATAACATACAACTCTTCTGGATTAAGATCCAAATCGGATCTGAATCCAAACCTGATCCTGAGACGTCTTAGCAAGGTACTTTTGGTGATTTCAGCAGAAAAAAACGGAGAGTTGCTGGTGGATGTATCCCCAGATGAAATATAAAATATCACCAATAACAAGACCCTGTGCTCTCAGAGTTTCACAGCAAAGCTTTATCAGGTGTATTGGTTGAATGCGGTTAGGGATGAGTTAATGCTGTGACAGGTGTTTTGCTTTTGGAAAGGTGTAGCATAGATTGAATGTGCCTCGTGCTAAGTGCTAACTTCCAAGGTGTGAGGGACCTCAAGATTTACCCGGTTCAGGCGTATAGGTCGATGTGATGTTCTTTGTAAGATCAAGGAAATGTCTGGGATTTTTAGCCAAACCATTTTCAATAACCAACGGACTGACCTTCCAGGCTGTTTCATCCAAATTTTGATTACTAGTACCATGAAACTGGTTCTCTATTCTGTAGCCATCTGCTTAATTTGTACTTGAACAAGGAATATAACCAGCTAAGTAATTTTTTTTCTTTTTTGTTTAGTGCCCTATTACATTTGGGTTGCCATGAGGACTGGAACAATAACAGTTTGACTTGTATGGAATTGGTTTTCTCCTAGAGTCGTTATCAATGGAGTAGGAGTTGACTTCTGCAGCTCATGGGGCATTTGGCAAGGGGATTCTTTATCCCTGGATTTGTTTCTAACCATCATGGAAGTTTTAATCTTGGCCTTTGGTCATGGGTCTCGATCTTATTGTTCCCCTTAGGATCCCTAGATTCAGAATGACTACCATATGTCGATGATGATCATTTACTTAGCAAAATTGAGGACTATGGCTGCAAGGCATAAATTCTATACTTCAAAGTTTTGAGGCTCAGTCAGGAATAATGGTCAGCCAGGAGAAGTTTCGTCGGATTTGCGCTCAATATTTTTCCATGGAGTGAATCAATGCTGCCCATGAAGGACTTAGGGGTCACGGAAAACTTCTACAAGTCTTTTTAAGTTTATGACACATCTAATGACATCAATGAGTCAACGTTGAGTTAATGTCAGGTGCAGCTGACAGGTTGGTGATTGTAGTTTGATAAGTCTGTGACATAACCCTCTGTTTTGGTTAAGTATGAAGGTTAAAAACTTATTAAGCATGGTTTTGAGGTATCTGGATTCATTTTTTGGTGGGATGGGCAGGCCTTTGAGTTCAATTTGAAGCGAACAAATATTTCTTGCATTTGGAGTTCTTTAACTGACAGTCTGCCTTAATGGCGATACTGTGGTAAATGTTGCATCTTGGTATGTTGCTCTATGTTTTATTTTGTTATTAATGGTCCAGATACGAACTACTTGCTGCACGAGAATCAAGACCCAATTCATTGGAGCTCGAAGACGGTGGAAGTTCAAGAATTGCATCAGTCTGTGAAGTTGAAATGATGGATGCAAATAACCTACATGCATCAAGTTCATCACCAGGAGCCTAAGTGATGGTGTTTTTTTCCTGGCCATTGAACAATGAAGCATTTAGGTCTTGAAGAAACGCAGTTGCAATGACATTGAAATAAGAAACCAGAGCCATGTAGTGGATGCATGAGCATCAGCCTTCACCATATACATGCTCAAATTGTTCGAGTGCTATTACTCCAGGGATGCTTAGATGCAATTTAAGCTTGTCAAATAACATATTGGCATGCTAGAGAAGATTGAGTTGAATTCCTGTTAGGAAAAAGCATTGAAGATTGCTGACAAGTTTTTTCAGTTCATGAGTATGAATGAAACTGCTCTGTGGTCGTCATTGTAGAAGTACGATTGGTAACAAGGGATGTCAGCATGAATTTAGCCTCATGGCATCTGGTGTGAGTATCTTTCGGGTTCTGCCTTGTAGATGTTGGTACCTCTGTTATAAGAAAATGAAATTATCCATTGTAGTATGATGAATGTACTTGTAATGGTGAATTCTATTACTGGTTTTTGCGTTCTTTTAGCTATGTATCTTGCTGAAACTGATTCTAGCATCGATGACCACATTTTTGGTTGGAAGGTCTTTTGAAATCCAATGTTGGCTGTTATGCAGAAACTATAAGATTTTTTTTCTCAATTCTAGCTTTCCAAGGGTTCGTCATATATGCAAAGGGTTATTGAAGTACCGTTGTTGATATACGTGGGTTGATTGGCTGAATGATTGTAGGCGCTGCTAGACTCAGATCATGTGCATCCGTGGACCTCTGGGACCTACCATCACCGGTGCGGGCTTGTTAACTGTGTCAGGACTATCATTCAGTCCATTGTTATTCAT
Organism: Nymphaea thermarum; assembly: GCA_011799765.1. NCBI lineage: Eukaryota > Viridiplantae > Streptophyta > Magnoliopsida > Nymphaeales > Nymphaeaceae > Nymphaea > Nymphaea thermarum. Next base: position 64,313 of record JAANDH010001178.1, read on the forward strand.
CGTGAAACAGTAAAATTTGTTGTGGGGCCTTTGAGTTGAAACGTCTACTTGAAAATGATAGAGAATTCAGTGCTCCTAAATTCATCTCTTGGCATAAAAAGGCCCTGGTTCGCATAGCTTTAGCATTCATAACAAAAAATGATGAAAGAGAGGGAGGCAGACTTTTCAAATCGCTAGGGCTCAGCTACCATTTTCATTACATGCATGAGAGAGAGAGAGAGAGGGAGAGAGAGAGAGAGAGAGAGAGAGAGAGAGAGAGGCTTTTGGGAATCAGTCATGGCTTAGCCTTCATCTTTTTGTTGACACAATGCTCTACCGGCTACCTACGCATGGATGGACGTGTTTCTGCGTTGAAAACAGTAGCTCGATGACCCAGTCTGAGATGGACAGTTGATTTTATTGAATTTGCTTTGTGCTGCAGTAGCTGCATGATGCCAAGAGCTATCACTCTTCATCAGGATAGCCGTGTTGAGGGAGAGGGTTGAGTGGTCTAAGCAAGAAAAGAAAGTCGTCCTCTTCGTTGAGATTAAACCTTAATGGCCAAATCCCTGTGCAAAAAGCTAAACCATGATAAGACCGTTCTTCATCCTCAACCAGACAATGTTGGATAAGAATGACAGCGCTTTAGTGGTCATTAGCGACCATCCTGCTCTCTCGCTCTCCCCACTCTGTGCTACAGTGAGCAGTTGCAAAAGCAAAAGGGACTAATTCACATGAATTTGCGCACTTGAGAACATGAGAAATGGCACCCTCTTCTTTGTAAAACATCTTGCGCATCAGAGCCTTAGAAAGAAGAAAGATCACGCCCTGCACCCTCTTCATCAGCCCCTTTTGAAGGCGATGGAGACCGAAATAGTGAGTTGCTTGAAACACCAGCTTCTGTTCTTCATATGGAAAGGCCAACCTCTTTGGCACATGCTTGAGCAGCTGTCTTCCATGAGTTCTGTTGTCCTTTTATCTTGTCTCACTTTACTTCACATTGTCAGTTAACCCTAAACTTTTATGTGTTTACATATAAAATTGCCCCTTCGATATATGGTGAGTACCCACAGCTAAACAAGTCCATGGTAGAAGGCATCAAATTTCTCCTTTTATTTTCTTCTTTTGTTTATGTTTCAGAACTGGTTATCCGTTTAGAACACGGAAAGGTCACAAGAGGAATTCCAAAAAACCAATCGGCTTACAACTATTTACATTTTTAAGCTTATGCCTTAGAAGATCACATTATCAAAAATAGGACATGATCCAAGAATTTTAATATTCATACAACTACAATATTGTTATTTAGCCATGTTTTGTTAAATAATATTTAGTTCTTACTTGGCATACCATATGGACAGTCAAGGGGCTCGACCCCTGCTAACGAAGTTCAAGTAGAGAACCTTCTGCCGGATCCAAATCCAAATCCACATCCTATCAGTTCTCTTTCATTTAAGAAAACAAAAAACAAAAATAAACTTATGATTTTGAAATGGAAACTTAATTTTTTGAACCTTAATCAGAACTAGGATCAATTGTCAGTAGACTCAGGATTTGTATACAGTTTCCCAAACCGAACAAAAGCCAGCCTATATATCAGTCCGGCCCAATAGTGTCCGAACCGAACAAGTAATTAGACCTTCCTTTCTTGTACTAAATGAAGATCCTACCAGACTTGGATCTGTTTGGGATCACGTTGTGCAAGACCCATTTAACAGCCTCTATCGTTCTCATTGAAATCTTGGTGCTTCCTGTTGTACCAATTTATGATGAACCAATCAAACAAGAAGAGTATGTATGTATCCGGAAACTAAGCTAGCTAGGCTGCATTATGTTTGAACCAGGACCACAATGTCCCAATTTATCTTCTTCGCCATGAAAAAGCACATACCACCTTATCACATTATTGGACATTCTCAAAACCAGAATCGTCGACCATTTGGGATGCAGGTTGGCGCAAGAAACAAGCAGCTCTCCACAACTATTCGCTAACCGCTAGCAGTCCACATTTCCGAAAATCCAAGATATTCTGGATCTTTGGCGGTTTCGCTGGACATTATTGTGTCAATTTCTGGGTAATGAGGACTGGTTCCTGAGATAGTAGTCCAAGCATGGCAGGGTGTGTGTCAGACTCGGTCTGGGCTTGAAACAGAGCCCCCGGCATCTAGTTACCCAATCCGGCCCATCACAGACCTCCCGTTATCCGATTCCAACCCGAAAAATCATAAACAATAAAAAATAAAAATCTAGAAATTCACTTTTTGAGAAAAATAGTAGTTCCAATACCGTCCATTCCTTAGGGGTTCTTGGCCATGTTTTAATTCGTTCCGATGAAGCACATTTAAAGTGATAACAGTTGAACTAGCTAGAAAGATAAAGAAATAAGTATTTTGAACATAAAATATCAAAAATTAAATTATTGATAATTCTTGTAAAAAGAAAAACATAATCTCATCAAAGTTTAGTTAAGCAGCTGAAAAGGGCTCTATCCACCTGCCCAGTCACTAGTTTAAAGACCTTTTAGCATTGAGAAAATTAGCAAAAGGATTTTTCCTATCACACTGATAACGTGTCCTCAGTTCGATTCTCTTGGGTGTTATTCTCGTAGATTTTAGATAATGACATACACAACACTCGAACTGAAAATTGTACCACAAAACCATAGAGATCCCAATCACAAAGCAGCCCTGAACCCTGAGAACCGGAGGCAGGAGGTGGCCTCTCCACTCACGAACCACCAAATAGATTTTGCCCTAACATGTTTGATTTTATTACGTAGAACAAACTGCACCCGGGTCCAGAGACTTGGTCATTTCGACTTCATGTTTAATATCTCCACTCTGTGGGTTACATGCTTCTGCTTGTGTAGAGAGTTGAAGCTCACAAAAATTGAAGACCGACGCCACCATGCTGGACCTCCAACGGACTAAGCGCTGGCATGTTTGAGCTTAATTTGTTTAATTATGAAGATTAGACAAACAAGCTATTCATGCCCTTGCTCATAAAATTAATGTAGTGTTACAAAGTGAGCTACGCTTCAAGCCGCTTCCTCCATGGAAGATAACTTGTGTCCAGGCCAAAAGTAGTAAAGCTTGGAACTCCAAATCTTATGGAGCCATGCTCGATTTAATTCGCTTAGACTGAGATTCGTAGTCTAATGTTTGCACATCAAAATACTGCTACAAGTTACTTTTGCATATATTGAATGATATACCTTAGTTAGACATCGTTAGTTACTAGTTAGGAATTTATATGAATTGAAGCAAACCAATCGCTAGCTGATATTCAGCTTGTCAAGCTCCTTTTGTACAAAAAAATCGAGACCGTCACCCTCATAATGGTTTCAAGACCTACTTGCCAATCCTCATAAAGGGAAGGTAAAATCAAAATGAGGATGTATGTACATGTATGTATGTATATATGCATGTGTATGTGTGTGCCCTCGAGCATTAAGTCCCCCATGACCACCTCACATTTTAAATGGGGGACCTGTAAACCCTAACTTTCGATCCTTCTTAAAATGAAGATGTATACATTGTAGAAATTGTGATCGTCAATTCGACCATCTAAACATGAAAGGCATGCACCCATGTTTGATTCTTTGAATTTAGTGCTCCTAAGCCGTGGTGGAGCTAGAAAATTTTTTTGAAGGGGCATTGATTCACAAGTTTTCGTACTTTAAGGGACACTTACATGTATAACAAAGTAAATATTAAACGATCTTAATGAAAAAATAAAAGAAAATTAAGAAGTTAGTGTGGACAGTTGCCCACACCAGTCGGCTCGGCCATTGCGGCTAAGAGTGATGGGCATCTAGACTTGCAAAACATTTTGTGCCCACGAGTGGTCAAAGCCAGGTTATTTAATTCGGGGTGGGTGGACGAAAGGACTTACCTGGTTTTTATTACCAACCAAAGGCCTGTCGATACCGCCAAGGACGTGTTTGGCCGAACCAAACAAAAAGCCAATAGTACTGCACGGTGCCGCCAATTTGTTTTTGTTATCATTCACAAAGGAGACCGTATGTATCTGAAAAAGAACCTTCCTCTCATGTCTCCTTCTCTGGTCCCTTTGTGTTTTCCAATATTTAAAAAGTAGGAAAATTTTACAAAGAAGTAAAATGTGAAGCCGATGTTTGGGATGGAATTTTATGTGTCAAGAAAGCTAATATTTAAAGGGACATAGTGAAATGTGGCTCACATTCAAAGGATTCCAAATTAGATTTGCGTGATCGTTGTCATCAGTTATAAATGTGAAACTATAATTGAAGGACCTATCAAAGGTCCACCCAGACCCTCAAGTGGACCATAATTTTATTTGCATAAGGGCATGACATCGGGGTTTTAAGCTGAAGGAGGTTTTTACTAAGTAAATATTAAAAAAATTAAATTTGTATTATACATCTAATCTATCATATATTTTTTTTAATATCATGAATTTAAATATTTTGTATCTAGATATACAGTTAGATTTTGCACGTGTTCGTGTGGGTTTTGGGACATCCATACTGATAGTCTGATACTCATTCAATTGATCTTTTTTGAAAAAGAAAGGAAAAAATTAGACATCAAGATCGGTTATAAGCAGTTCGACCGACCTCAGGTTCTCTCATCCTTAGCATCAAGGAACGGGGTAGAGCTTGTCTGATAGGGAGGAACGGACAAATATAACATTTACCATGGAATGAACGAGACCGCTTTCCAGATCGTGTGAACCACCATGTTCTCCCTTGCCGTTACGTTGTCTGTGCGTCCCTACCGACACCACCCAAGCATGATGCACAAACTGGGCTTCCACTTTACGGGCATTCGAGGTGTGCAAGAACTTTCCGTGGTATTGTCACATGCCTTCGTTTCGACAGCTATGTCACTTGGGTACGAATATGTTATGTTTTTTAAGCTATGTCACTTAGGTACGGATACGTGTGTTGGTATGGGTATGGGAAAATGGGTACTAATATGGCGTTTTTGAAATTTATGGTATGAGTAAAAAAAAAACAACCATCTCATAAAGAAAACAGAGGCAACAACATCTGCAACCTTTATTTATCATACGAACAAAAGGACTTGGAAGCAGGAGTTCCTGCTAATACATTATCTTACTGTAGATCATTAGAAACAGAGATGGACAAACAAGCTAAGGGAAGAAGATGCAAATAACAATTGGACGATAGCAAGAAGACTAGCATGAACATTGCATAATGAAGAAACAGAGGCAACATTCTTTCGATCAGACAACGGCAAAGGGGATACGAAGAAACAGTACCATCCCTCGCCATCCACCGGTTGTCCGTCGCCGGTTGCCGTCCGTCCGTCGCCATCTGTCGCCTTTCGTAATGAAGAGGAAGAAAGAGAGGCAGAGAAGAAGACCACTATCGAGTCGTCGTACGATTTTAGGTTTTACTGTTTTACATTTTTTTCGGATATAAACTTGGTTTGGATCTGGTTCCGACCCGAAATCAGATCCAAACGTACCACCGCTTACCGCCGTACCGGTACGCGGGTCACCGAGACGTACTGCGGTGACACAGCTTTTAAGGTCGATTTAAATATAACATTCAATTAAATTACTATTATGCTTGTTGTATGTTATCAATCATAATTGTATTTCTAGTATTACCAAAATTGTGGTTTTTAAAATTATAGATATAATTAAATTGGAAAGTCCAGAACTTATATATTGAGTTTCATGGGGTTGGTGATCAATATCAATTGAATTTGGTTTTCTATTTTGTTTCCTATATATTCTGCCTAAGGCTGCCTAAGGCTGCACGATGAGTCGATATATAGCTCCAGCTCAAGGCCGAGCTTCAAATGCACAAGCTTTGTTTTGAAAAAAGGGAAAAACAATACACGGGCGAGCTAACAAGGAGCCAGCCAACAGCAGGCTTGAGCTTACCGCAGCCGAGCTCGAGTTCTTGCATGGCATGACTAAGCTGAGCACAAATTAAGTAATGGTCGTGTTTGATAGTTTCAGATTTCAAATCCGAGGCTACATAAAAGGATGTGTTCTGAGAGGTTTTTTTTTTTTTTAATTACATGGATGGATTTAAGGTTGAATAGGAAGGTGGTTAGATCTTAAGTTCATAGACCTCAGATCCAGAGTGAAATAAACACGGCGTAATGGTTTGGATCTCCAGCTGGACATGCAATTGCATATTTTTAAATATATATTTTATATTTAAAAATTATATAAATAAGTTTTTTCATGTTTAAAACAGTACACAACTAAGACTCAACATTGGGTCAGGTATCTCTAGCCAAAATGAGCTGGGCCCAGGCACAATTTAGTCTCCTGGGTTTGTCCAAAAAACAAAAAGGAGACTCATTTGACAATGCATATGTGTTGCATGCGCCACCCACTCTTCTTAAGATACTCTTTGATGTCCAAATCAGCTCATCAATATCATGACAGTGCTAGCTTTACTTGTTTCTCGCCTTTCAATTAATGGATATAAACGACGTTTGTTCCTCTTAATGCACCACTCTTTCAAAAAGATTTTATACTGATAGCTTTTCGGTAGAAGCGATTGAGTAAGAATTAAGTGGCACTTGATTCTTGTGCCTTGTTGCTTTCAGTAACATATTATCATTTACCAAGGTTATCTTCGCTTTGGCAGAGAAATTTCTGATTCTCTCCAATATTGTACTTGATATTCCAGCTATCGGTTGCCAATATTGTACCAAGGGCCTCCGTTGATGGCTTCTTCACCCACTGCGGCTGAAACTCCACCACCCAGGGCATATCTACCGACCTGCCCTTCCTCACTTTCTCCATTGCAATAGGCCAAAGTTGCAACAGCAAGATAACATGAAGATGGTGGGCAGAGAGAAAATAGCAGCGATGGTGAGGAAAGTGATGGATTTGGAAAGGAAGAACAACAAGGAAATGAGGAAGAGAGGAGGGAGTTCAAAGAGAGATAGGAGGGGATGAGAATGTGGTGAGCGTAATGGCAGAAGAGAGAGGGAGATGAAAACAGAAAAGCTGCACTCAAATTCCTTCAACGAAACAAAATTTCCAAGTGCAAAAGCGTAAAACTGTTTAAGCGCTTTTTCTGAAAATTTCTCAAACTATAGCGATTTTCTGTTCAAAGGTTAAACCCCAATTCGAGAATTGCACACATATGAGCATTACCGAAATTGCAAAGCAAAATACAGAAAACCTTTTCTCTGTAAACATAATCTTAGGGCTGCGTTTGATGCAGCGGGTGAAGTAGAAATTTTCGGAAAATTTCGTACGGGCGGGTGGAATTCCACCCGCCCGACGAAATCGCCATCAAACATTGTTAATTTTTTCCCGTTTCTAATGTAACTGCGGCGGGTGGAATTCCACCCGCCCGACGCCCTAACTACCGCGTTGCCCTACCCCCCCCCCCCCCCCCCCCCCCCCCCCCCCCCCCCCCCCCCCCCCCCCCCCCCCCCCCCCCCCCCCCCCCCCCCCCCCCCCCCCCCCCGACACATTTTCGCTGCTCCTCCTCGCTCCTCGCTCTGTCTCCTTCCCACCGCCGCAGCTGCTCCTCCTCGCTCTGTCTCCTTCCCACCGCCGCAGCTGCTCCTCCTCGCTCTTTTCCCCTTTGCTAACCCCTTCAGCGGTTCAGCCTTCTTAGTTCTCTCTCTGCTGCGATCCATTCCACCGGCGGTAGCTTCCTCCCTGTCATCCGATGACCGGTGTTGGCACTTGGCTGCGATCGTCTCTTCCGGCTGCATGAAATTAGTTCAGGTAGTTTGTTGTTTTCAGCCGTCTGTCTCCGTCCACTATTTTCCCCATTACATCTTCTTCCTCAACCCTCTTTCTTCTTTTCTCTCGGTTTATTGTTACAGCCATTGTGTTTCCTTGCATAACAGAAAGATTTCCTTGTGTGTGGAACCTGACCCACTCGGTTGCCTGCAGAAAGCCAGAGCAAGTGCCGCCACTCTTTGTACCCAGGTATTACAACATTCCACGATCAGATATTTTGTTCTCTTAACCCGAAGGGACGCAGTTATCTTGTTAGGGTTATCTTTCTTCTTTTCTCTCGGTTTATTGTTACAGCCATTGTCTTTCCTTGCATAACAGAAAGATTTCCTTGTGCGTGGAACCTGACCCACTCGGTTGCCTGCAGAAAGCCAGAGCAAGTGCCGCCACTCTTTGTACCCAAGGTATTACAGAGTTCCATGATCAGATATTTAGTGTTAGGGTTTTTCTTTTTCGCTTGGATTGATGTATCTCCTTTATTTGTTTCTCCGATCATGCTTCGAGGTTTTTGTTGCTCTAATGATCTGAAATCATTGAGGTTTTGAGGGATTTGGGGCTAATTGTTTCGGTAGCCTTCAGAAAGTTAGGTGAATCACTTGAAAACCTGTTTCGGAATTAAATAAATGCCGACCATTTAGCCAACATGAAATTTCTGTCCCCAAATGGCCAATGTTTGAGCTCAGGAACACGTAACTGACACAACTGTAATTCATGAACACTTTGTAACCAACTGTACTACACAACTGAGAATGAGATGCCAATTGCCAAGAACAATGAGATCCCACTGGAAATGATCAAACCCTTCCCACTAATCCCTGCAGTTTACAGTTTGAACAAAAATAGAAAAACAGTGTTGAAGCAAAGTCCTAATGGCATGAGGAGTGGCCTAATTTGCTCAGCCTTTAGCAATCTAAGTTCACTTTTTCATTTCTTCTTCATCACTAGGAACTCAAAAGAGGAACTCCCAGCAAATACCCAGGAAAACCTACATAACCAGGAAAACCTACATAACCATTACAAAATGCATTGTGAAATGTGAATCTACTTGCAGTAAAGCAGCATGCTTCACAAAATTCAACAAAATTCATGGCATATGCCAACCATTTTTTTTATGTACCGACAGTCTTTGTATTCTGTGGCTTCTGTTTCGGTGGGTCAGTCTGTGGAAATGAGACCATGTACTCATTACTTCACTCCAGTTACCCTTTTTAATCATGTCTGACAGAAAGAATAGATGAAAACAGGGCATTCTGTTCTGCAGTTCCATTAAATCTGTGTAACACAAGCTTTTTTGTCTTCTTTGGTCATACAATATTCATATTTCAGCAGCTAAATTTATTTACATTTTTCGATGTTCATATGGTTGGTCATTTTCATTTTCATTATGCTAATTGTTCAGCTACAATTAGCTGAAAGACATGTTTCAGCAGCAACATGAATATTGGCTAATTATGAAGTTTCCAGTTTCAATTTTCTTGTTGACATTTGAACATGCTGTAGCTGACAACTTCAATCGTGTGCTGTAGCTGACATTTGAACATGTTGTACCATCACCAAGAGGGCAACGTTCCCAACAAAGTTGTAGCTAATTTCTGTTTTCTAATTGCAGAACATAAGACCAAACAGTTCAGTCTGCTAGATAGATTGGGAAGCATGAAAACAAATACGGTGATGTTAGTCTGATCTGTGTAGGACCAACAAGTGATGAATAGTGGCAATCATTGTAACTGAGAATTATGTAGAACTTGATCTAGCACCACACCTTTATCCACCTGTGGCAGTAAATGCTTTTGCACCACAACTTACTCTTATAAACACAGTACGATTCCATGTTGGTAGAAGTATGACTATGATTTATGTGCTAGCAAAGATCTCTCTCTGCACGAAATTACTTCAAATAATTGCTATCAATTTCGCTTGCTTTATTTTTTTGGCGTGTAATGTTGGAGAAAGTTTGTTACATGTCTTCAAATGATGTTGCAAATTGAACATGTCTTTTAAATGTTCTTACAAACTGAAAATGTCTTTCCCTAGTTGTACAAGTTATTATTAAAATGGAAGATAGCGGTCCATCGAG
>JAANDH010001179.1:0-77037 GCA_011799765.1 Nymphaea thermarum
TGGGGTCGTCCTTTTTGTGTGATGAGGCTGCGGCGAGAAGCAGCGGCAGGAGGAAGACGCGAGAGGCTCTGGCAAGGCAGCGGCAGGAGGAAGACGCGAGCAAGGCAGCGGCAGGAGGAAGACGCGAGACTCTGGCAGGAGGAGACGCGAGAGACGCGAGAGGAGGAACACGCGAGCCCTAACGGGCAAAAAAAAAAAACCGGAAATATGTTTCCACCCTTCGCGGTGGAAACATGTTTCCGGAAAAATTTTTCCGGAAACGAGTTCAACGGTTACAAAAAAAATTCCGTGTTTGATAAACCGGAATTTTTTTTAAAATTTGAATTTTTATTCATTTGCTACAGTGGAATACTCGCCCATCAAACACTACCTAACTGTAAAGGAGGTCCCTCAACTAAGAACACATGCTTAGCTTATATTTACGTCTATCCTTCTTTTATTTTTCTCTTTCTCTTTTCTACATCGACCACCTAATTCTCCATGAGCCTTAGAAATTGAAGGTGAGAATATATTTACGAATTGTTGGGCTAGTACTTCTTCCATGTCCTTATAAAAGCTTTCATGAGAGGAAAAAAAAAAGGATAAAAACGTAAGAACCAAAATGAATTTTTACACTTTAAAACAATTGAACTAAAATCAAACAATTGTGGTTGAAGTCACCAATCTGGCGAGTCAACCGATTGCTGACTTGCTTGGGATGGCTCTAACTCGTATCCAATGAGAGGGCGATCCCAAGCCAACTCGAACGGTTCTCGAGTGAACTTGCCGAGTTGGCCAACAATGCTTAAATCACTTCAAAGCTTCAATTTGAGATATATTAACACACACTAGCGGCAGGTTAGTAACAAGGGCAGCTTGTAAATATTTCCTGAATATGCCAAAAGAATTGGGATATATTTATGAAAAGTGTTCCAAAACCAGCTTCATGTCATGAATTATTCTCTTTGTCAAACATGCCTTTAAATCTATGCTTATTGATTTGTTTACTTGGATGGTTGGGAAGGCTTTGTTATGAATGTTTTCCGACGCCGGTGATATTAATGTCATATGCTCATTGTAATGAGACGGCACAACTCTGAGTCGCGGGGAGGGTTACAATTTGGGCTTGGATCATACTTTTTAGTGCCTAATAAATGACCAAAATACCCTTGAGCTAGCCCCCTATTCTAGCGGGCAAAAATGGAAAAAAGTTATGTTTCCGCAAAGCGACCAAAATAGTCGTAAGTGACGGAAACACCCCTTATGTTAAGGGACGAACATGAGGGTTGCGTGTTCGTGCTCCTCTTCTAATCGTGTCCTTTTCCCAAACCAAGTAATTTCCGTTGCGCAGCGGCCAGTCTCTTGTCCTTTCATGAAATTAGCGTATAGATAGTCCTCTGTCATGCCATTTGGCAAGGTGCCTTGGGAAGGACACCAACGAGAGCCCCAGCGCAGTCAAACTTCTCTGATCAAGGCACCATTAAAATTTCTGTACCGTTGGATGTCAGCTGAACAGAAAGATGAAACAACCAGCAGAACCGTGACAGAAGGTAACGCAGCAAGATCGCCTAACAAACAAGTCAACCACATGTACAAAGCCTAACGGGTTTATAGGTTAGTATTCATGAATCGGGGGCATGATTTATTAAACTCTATACAGATCCAGATCCATATCCTGTTCTTCAATTTGTTGTTTCTAGTAGTTTCTGGACCAATATGAGAAATATCAAATTATTCAAATACATATAAATTCAGTTTCGAATCTAATTGACTTAGCAAACCGTATCATATTCAAAGCCATCAAATTAATATCACTTAAGCTGAAACTTAATCGATCTAATTAAGTTTTGGATTTGGATATTCTAAGAATGTGAAATTAATTAGGTAGGTTCATAGATAGTCGGGGCTGATTTTAAAAGTCATTTTATGAAAGAGCACATAAAACAGCCAATTAAATGTACATCTGCAAATATTTAAACGCTGACCCGTGGGACTCTTGAAAAGGCCACCTAATTGAATTGGTTTGCCAGTGATTTAATGTCCATTTAACCAATATTGGTAGAGAACACTAAAGTCCTTGGGCATCATAATAACCTTTCATACTTTTAACTAAGGGAAGCTAGCCTTTGGTAGCATGAAATATATATCAAAAGCCCTATATATTAATGAAACTGAACAACAGGTCATGACGATGATGTGACACAGTCGGTGGCAGGTGAGCTGGGGTACTTGTGCATGGTGGAAAGAGTTGGCTCGGTCAGGGGGTTGAATGAGTCTTTGAATTAGATGGGGGATCAGAAAGAAGTTATAGTGTGACTTGGCCCCTCAACTACCCTTCAGATCTGGTGACATCTTTCTTTAATTACGCCTATATTTCCACCTCCTTTTACATGAAGGACTTCAAATTAAGACTTCAAAGTAAAAAAAAAAACTCAAATTAATACAAAATAAGAATTAACAAAAAAAAGGGGGCCGGAAAAGACTTCTTCAAACTCTCTCTGTCTCTGTGTGTGTGTGTGGAAACGTGCAATATATGAGAGGCTGTTCTAGCAGGTTTCAGTATGTGTGTTTTCCATCCTGCTCACTTGGTATACAGCTGGTCCATGCTCTTGCACCATGTTGTGTTGTTTCCAGCCGGAAATGAGTTGAAAGGAAACATCTGCTCAGCCAGGTCTGCATTTTTCTCAGGTAAGCTCCTTGTCTTATATATTTAGAGTTGGAAAAGAAAAATCTGAATTGAAAAAGTACCCACTTTGAGAACTAACCGAAAACAAAACCAATACTAGCAGCTTCTCTTTTTTTTCCAATCAATGGAAACGAAAAGAAGCAAAATTTGTGCCAAAACATGTTATTGAAGATTAGTTTTACTCAAGAGGTTCAAGGAAGCCCAGATCTTTTGTTCAAAAGGTCAAATGAAGCCCATATCTTATTAAAGGCACACCTAAAGAGCTTCTTCCTTGTCTCCCCAGTTAACAGGCTGCAAGACATCTCTCTCTTTCTCTATCTTAATTCCGCCTTTTATATTTGTTTAGACATGGAACTGCTAATTGAAGCAAGGAGTTTGCAGATTTGGAAAAGTTTGGTCAGCCAAATCATTGACTGATTGGATATCTATTGCATCACATCTAAGGGGAATTAACTATTTCTGACTTAAAATTTACAAGTCAATGCAAACACAAATATGGGTGAATGTTTTTCTCCATTAATTTTATTAACTCCCACCTCCAAAAAGCCATCCTCAAGGTGCGGCCTCAATGGGCTGCCCAGATCATGAGGCATCCCATTAGCCAAACCCAGCAAACAATGTTTGCCAACTTCCACTACATGAATCCCTTGCTGCGTGCACAGTGGTAATGGACGCCTCATTAATGGAGCTCATCTCCATTGCTTACCTGCACTTACTAAATGCGAACACTGTTCTGACATCTGCTGCTATCTTCTTGCCATTAACGCCAGGCCACAGTGGATCACATGGCGTTGCTCCTGTGATTGGAATCGTTGGTGTTTTAAGTTTTGATATCCGTAAACAAGGGGAGATGAGGCGACCAGTGTCTTTAAGAAGTTATGTCTCGGAGCCCATTGGCCCCATCATGCCCAATATTTCACCACTACTCGTTTCTCAAGGTCCAGTACTCCTTCCGGTTCGGCCACCTTTTAGTCTGTGTGGTTTAAATGTCTGCCTATAGCTGCTCCAACTACTCTGCTACCATGATATCAAAAGCTGGTGACAGTGAGAGCACTACCATGTGCATTAGTTCTACGCAGAAACTATTTTAAATGGTCAAGTGGCCGGGCATTGAAGTCGCATTCGGTTCGGTTACTATAGTCATTACCGATTCTGACTTAATTTCACACTCATTTAGCATAATCCTGCTCAAACTTGGATCGGGAGACCGGCATGATCCGCTGAAACCAACCTCAAATTCTGACTAGTACCTCCAAAATTCTGCGTAAACTTATGTTTCTTAGTTAAGAATCCGGTTACACTTGGATTGTGATACAAAACTTCATGCTGAAATTTAGAAAAGATCTAAAGCACACTTTACAAAACATAATAACTTTGTTGAAATATTTTTTACTTTTTGATGGCTTCTAGAATGATGTTGAGCATATATATATATATATATATATATATATATATATATATATATATATATATATATATATATATATATATATATATATATATATATATATATATATATACCCCCAAGTGGATGACGCATATATATTGGTAAACATCATCTACTTGGGTAAGAGACAAAAACCAGACCCATTAAAATTAAATATTGAAGTGTTTTTTTTTTTTTTGCAATTTAACCTTATAGATGTGATCTAAGCTAGTCATTTTTTTTGCTTTAATAATGTTTTTTTAATAATAAAAAAATAAACAGCTCATGTAATATTCAAAAATTTCATAGTAAAAATACAAATATTTTATAAAAATAACTTGAACTAAAACATGGTTTATATTAAGTTAGAATTTATAAGTCATAAACACGATATATATATATATATATATATATATATTATCAAATGAGTGCCAGCTGAATCTTGAGTGATGCACAGGGTACGAAGTGAAGAAGATGGGGCCATCAACCTCGCAACTAATTCCATTAATGCACCAACATTAAAGAATGAGGGTTCCCGTCTCTTTTCTTGTTACTTCCTCAATACAATGAGTGTACACGTTGGTCTTCCATGAATACAGACAAGGATGCAGCCGTGGCAGCTATAAGAAGAAAGGTGTGAGAAAAAGAGAGGGAGAGAGGGAGATCTAGAGAGAGCATAAAATGGGGAGCAGCACGGTTGCACTCTCTGTTCTTCTTCTACCTCTCCTTCAGTTCATCAATGGAGTTCTAAGCCAGGAGCTCGTACCGGCTTTGTTCATATTTGGCGACTCGTTGATCGACGTCGGCAACAACAACTACATTCCGTCCGTCGCCCGGGCGAACTACCCACCTTACGGCATCGATTTCGGCTACCCAACCGGCCGCTTCACTAATGGCCTTACTGTGGTCGATTATGGAGGTATACATGCTGTATCTTTAAACATCTCTAGCCTTTTCTTCGTTGGTCGTTCATCAGCATGTTTACCTTCTTGTTCTTCACTTGCCTAATCAACTTTTCCGATCACTGCAGCCTTGGAGTTGGGCTTGCCGCTGGTGCCACCCTACTTAGAAGCTAAATTGAAAGGGCTGAATATGCTCAAGGGAATAAGCTTTGCTTCTGCAGCGGCGGGGATCTTGGAAGAAACTGGAGCCAACTATGTAATTACACATCCATGTCTTCCTCCTCTTTGTCGTTGTTACTTTGAGCGCATATTACTTAATGAAGCTTGATCTCTAACTTGGATAGCTGGCTTAAACATATATAATAAAAGGAATCACATATTGCCATTTAACAATAGTTTTAATGAGTATATATATATATATATATGTGTGTGTGTGTGTGTGTGTGTGTGTGTGTGTGTGTGTCCCCTGGCTTTTAAATACTATGATATGAGTACTGTTTTTAATAAATCAAACTGTATTTATGAATAAACATGGCTCGACAGTTTATGTAAATTGAATGGACAAATTAGATTTTGTAAGTTTCTAAATTAACATGTGCTCTTACTTTTTGTTAGATAAAAAAACTTCAACTTGAACATCGAATTTTCAAGATCTTTTTCTATTCTTATGTTCCCATTTTTTTTCCTTCTAGCTATATTATTAGATTTATATAAAACAAGTTAAAAACCGTGGGAGACACAAATAAGAGGCGTATTGAAGATCAGGTATTATCAGTCACTTATGAGTTTCTTTAGAACAAAAACTGACTTAGCACATGTGATCTTATTGTACATAAAAATAACAACAAACTCACTATAATATTTTTTGGGCATATATAGATAAAGTTTTATGAGCCAAAAGAACTTCAAATATGTACTTGATTCTTAGATCTAACAAAATCTTATAAATGGCTTACCCTTCGTAACATCTGCATTTTAAATTAAACAGCCTATGGGTTCATTTGACCAAGTGAAGAAATTCTGCTTTCTGCCTCTTGGTTGTGGTATTCCACAACATTCTTCCTAATACATTAGTTACCAATGGAGATAGCGAATTCAGATCATGGCCGAACTAAAAGAGTTCCCTTCCACTCTAAAGATTGCACATTAGGCCACACCATTGGTCAGCCATGTCTCTGCGCCTTTCCAGTTCCCCAAACGGGACACGAGTCCCCACACGCTGCCAACATTAACGCCTGCGCTTGCTGTCGCAGTTAATCGGGCGTCGTTCTGACGCATGAGTAAATAGCATTTAAGTTTCCTACGCTGCTACTCTGATAGTTGCCTTCACTATAACAATAACTCCTGGTCATTGGAAAAGCCACGGCACTACAATTTAAAAAAAATAAAAATTGTTTTTTCTACGTAATGTATATGACGAATTAAACATATTATATTACCCATGTATGCAATATATATATATATATATATATATATATATATATATATATATATATATATATATATATATATATATATATATATATATATAAGGAGAGGTTGACTACACTATTCATGTGTTGAACTGATCCCCAATTTGGCCTCTTTTAAGTATTTTGGTCCTATATGTAGGTGTTTTTGTGTTTTGGGACAGCGAATCGCTTTAGAATCTCTACCTATAATTAAGTTGTCCACCATTATTGTGCTTTTAAAGTATGGGCGACATGAACTTTCTTAATTAACGCAGGTGGCGAGGATTACGTTTGATCAGCAGTTGACGCTGTTTGAGAAGACCATTGCTTTGGAGTATTCGCCGTTCTTCCAAAACCCTCAGGCGCTCTCCGTTTACCTCGCTAAATCAATATACATTGTGGTCTTCGGCAGTAACGACTACATCAACAACTACCTCATGCCCAAGTTGTATGCCTCCAGCAGGCTCTACGACCCTCACACCTACGGTCAAATCTTGGTTCAGGTCATTACCCGGCAGCTCCAGGTACCTCCGCTTCCTTCCTTCTCTTCATCTTTGATCAGCACCAATCAGTTGCTTGATCTAGCCTCAGCTAGCTTTTCAATAAATTGTCAAGTAAAGGGGTGTTTGACAGTTTTGGATTTAAGATCCTCAAGTACTGTAAATTTAACCTTTGGGCGATCTTAAATCCTGGACTTTTTTTCAATGCACATAAGTAAAATATGGATCTTTAAGTGTAGATTATAGGATTCA
The DNA here is from genome assembly GCA_011799765.1 of Nymphaea thermarum. NCBI lineage: Eukaryota > Viridiplantae > Streptophyta > Magnoliopsida > Nymphaeales > Nymphaeaceae > Nymphaea > Nymphaea thermarum. The sequence continues at coordinate 7,197 of JAANDH010001179.1, forward strand.
CATAGAATTCTTATTTCCACGAAATCTTTTGTCACGTCAGCGAAAATTTTGGATTTCAAATCCAGAATAATCAAACAGCCTTTGAAAAAAAAAATGTTGGTAATTGACCATATATAGTCAGACTTAACCTTGTCCGCAAGTTACCATCCATAATTTAAGAACTCGGAGTCAGAATGGTCTGATTAACTTTAATATGCTATTGGCATTTTACCTTTTTAACAAGGTAATTTCTTTCTGTTTTGAGGGTGTTTTTGTCTTTTTCGAAAAGTTAACTTTTTTGCTTTTCCAAATTTGTTATTATAATTCTAGAAGGAGCATCTTTTCCTTTTTCCTCTTTTCAGAATAGGGGCATGTTCGTCTTTTAACTCATAAATTAATTCAATCTCGTTTTTGATATGATGTCTCAGCTTATTAAATTAAGTGGGGCTATCATATTATTAAGTTTCAGCTACGAAAAAACTAAACAAATAAATTTCCCCAATTGAACAGGCAGCGTTAGTACTGGTTGGACCATCGAACCCTTTCTTCCTTCCTTGAACTTGTGGTGCTTGTTCATGCAGAGACTTTACAGTTTAGGTGCAAGGAAGATCGTGGTGGTCAACGTTGGCCCTCTTGGGTGCATGCCCAGCCAACTCGCCAAGGCCGACACCAACGGGCAATGCGTCGGCCGCGTAAACCAGGCAATATCGGCGTTCAACAGCCAGTTGGTTGAGCTTGTAAAAAACATCAATTCCACGCTCCCTGGCTCCACCTTCGTCCACTATAATGTCTACGATACCTTCATGAACATAGTTGACAATCCTGCTATGTATGGTAAGTATTGCATCTCACTAGTTCTCTCACTTTTTTGGCATCCTTTCTTTCTGGGGTATATGTTAAGAAGTATAAAATTGATCAGTTGAATGCACTATGGCTCATTTATATTGTTCATGATTTGGAATATGTTTCCACATATATATGTAGGGAGTTCAAATCTGCTAGCTGAATGTAGGATTTGTATTTATATATGAGTTTGTATTTAATGGTGTTGGTTGGGTGATGTTGCAGGGTTCACAGTGTCAAACAGAGCGTGCTGTGGAGTTGGGATGTATGGCGGGGCTCTGACCTGCCTGCCCTTGGAGAAGCCATGTGAAGACAGAGACCAGCACGTGTTCTGGGATGCCTTCCACCCAACTCAAGCTGTACATAAGATCATTGCCCAAAGCTGCTACAGCGGCCAACAATCTGCGTGCCAGCCAGTTGGCTTTCTCGAACTAGCAAGACTGTAATTCAGGGGGATGACATGACTGCTCCAGCCCCACCATATTAAACAGAGAGAGAGATTTTGAGATCAAGTGAGATCTATATACAGAGAGAGAGAGAGAGGTAGCATTTGTATTCTTCACTAGAGTTGGTTATTGGTTAGGCAGATCACTTCTTCTTTGAAATGAAGGTTTAGTTTGTTCGCTTCAAAGGAGCTGCAGCTGCTCATTAGTTACTGTTGGAAGATTTTTGTAGAGGGTCGCCCCGGCCCCAGCTTGGATTGGCGGTTGATATTCATAAAGTTGTTCACCTGCCCATCCTGCATTATGATCGGGAGATCCCGTGTAACTCTGCTTCGGACGTGCGTAATTGTGTTGTATCTAAAGATACACTGATCTCTCATTTATGTCGTTCAGCATCCATTGATGTTCATTTAATAAATTCTAGACATCTTTTTCAATTCTACATATAAAGTTCTCTCTCTCTCTCTCGCTTGCTCTTTTTCTTTTTCTCCCTTTTTCAATTTCTGTTTCTGTTGACACCTCTTACTGTTTGGATGATTTTTATTTTAGTTGAATTCATTTTCATCTCTCACTCTCACTCTCTCTTCCTTTGACAGAGTCCTGTTTTTGGTATTCGTCAGTCATGCCGAAAGAGGAGTCCAACTACTATCCCGTGTACTTTTGGGCCCTTTGGTAACAGCAGGTTTTTTACGGTTCCATGAATCTCAGTAAAAAATTCGGGTAGGTTTAGGGAATATTGTAACATAAGTGTTGTACGAGCTTATTCCAATTTTTGAAGCAAATGCATGAAACATGTTTCACTTCTATAAGAAGTTTCATATTGGTGTCAAATAAAATTTAATATATATTTTTTACTTACTAATTTGTATAACAAAATCATTGGACTTCCTAAATTTTATTGGTAATTTGCGGTTTTATTTAGCCATTAATAAATGACTGAATGGTAGTGAATCAATGATGATATGTTCGTTCGGTTCACCTTGAAGGCTTGAACCGAAGTCTCCATTTCCACTACTCCTAGGCTCCTAGTATTTTTTAATTATTATTATTGTTGAAGACTTGATGTTGATGCTATTGTTGCCACTTGCCAGATGTCATAATGTTCATGTAACCATGTTTGGGTATTCCTTTTCAGTTTCCATAATTCCTAAAAGCATGCTATAATGTTCATGCAACCATGTTCAGCTGTTCGTTTTCGGTTTTCATAATTCCTAACGGGAGTTTAGGCCTTGGGGGCCAGACTGGCTCCACTGGAGGACTCCTAGATACTTTGACAATCCTCGTTACGCCAAAGTTATTAGGAATATGATTTGGTTTCTATTGCAATTTCTATAAAACATTAAGTGATCACCTAATATCAATTCTTTCATTCTTTTGAGTATAAAAATTTGGGGTTATAACTCATAATGGCCTTGCACATTTGGCCAATTATGTTAGTCTAAAGTCTTCCAGTTCGAGTAGACGTCAGTTTACATTCCTGAAGAATTGGAGCTTGAGGGAGGAATATGGAGGAGTTATTAAGGAAGGATGGAACTACAGAGGTTTAGGGTGCGCCTTTAACCTCTCTTGGGCAAGCTAGAGATCACCCAAAGCAAGCTATCAACTTAAAACCGATTGCACTATGGTCACATATCTGAAAAAAATTCTTCCCTACAAAAAGGGCTTGACAATGTACAAGCCAGACTTGACGGTGATCATTTCCTTGCAGATCTTGAATGTTGTATCAGAATAGAATTCCAAGATGCAATGAAAGAAGAGGAGATGCTTTGGGCCCCAAAAAGAACCAACTGGCTGTAAACTGATGACAGAAACACAATGTTTTATCAGCGGGTTGCCTCAGGAAGGAAAGATAAACAATCCCTATCTATCATCTCTGTGAGGGATCTTACTATTGATTCCCAGGTTCAAATCACTGAAGAGTGCACTAAATTCTTGAAGGCCCTCCTCAGTGAAGACGAGGCCACTGGGTCCATGTTTGATTTTTTAGCTCTAGGCCCCACAATGTCCAATGAGAAAAACCAGCAACTTATGGCCCTAGTCTCGAATTAGAGATCAAACAGGCAATTTTTAGCTTCAAGGCAGATAGCGCACCTGGCCTAGATGGGTTCTCCTCATTCTTATACCAACATTACTGGCATATTGTTAGCAAAGACATCACAAGAGCTATCAAAGATTTTTTCGTCTGACAGGCTAGTCAAGAAGATTAACACATCTGGTTCTTATAATTCTTTAATGACCTTAGGCTTATAAATTCATTAGCAAAGTTATCTGGAATTGCATGACTACTATCCTTGCTAGAAATATTGTTGACTCCCAGGGGGGTTTCACCAAGGGAAGGAAATTGCATGACAAAGTCATTATGGCCCATGAAGTCATCGACTTTATGTGCAATCGTTATGTTCCTTAATCTGTTGTTAGTTTGACCTCTGGAAAGCTTATAATCACATTAACTAGAGTTTTTCTAGAAACTCTCTCATCTCCCTGGGCTTCCATACTGCATATCATGGTTTGTGTTTCCATAGCTTTTATAGCGATCTCGATAAATTGTGTTGTGGGCCCTTATTTCGACAGCACTCGGGGCCTTAGACAAGGTGACCCCATGTTCCCTCTCCTTTTTATTGTTGTTATGGAGTGCCTTCACAGACTTATCCTACATAGCATCCATAAGAAAAAAATCAGGGGACCAACTATCCCACGACTTGGGTATGGGCCTGTGGGTTTGTCTTCATGGATGACATAATTTTCTTCTTCCCTCTCAACGTCAAGTACTTCTTGGAAATTAAAGCAATTAAGGGAGATTTCAAAATCAGATCTCCCTTGAAAGTGAATGCCTCCAAATCAAGAATGGTGAACTTTAATGCTACAAAAGAATGAGAGGCTTAGCAGTAAACATCACGGGGTGGCCCCTAGTCAATCTCCCGGTCAAGTATTTGGGGCTTCTATTGTTCATAGGCAAACTATTCTCAACCTTTACCAACCTCTTAAAGCCCAAATAAGCTTGTGGCGTGGAAAGCTACATCACTTTTCAATATGGGCATATTGTGTCTGATCCAAGCCAATTTAATGCCACTCATCTTCTTCTGGTGTTGCCCCTTCAAACTCCCTGGCAACCTCATCAAGGCACTTGAATCTCTTGCGGCAAACTTTCTGTGAGGTTCCAATCTAGATTGTCATAAACATCATCTAGTTGCCTGAAAAAAGCTTTGGCCCAAAGCCAAGGGCAATGTGGGCTTTGAGGGGTTACCATGAACCAAGCTTGCTTAGTGCTATAGTGCTACAGATTGGTAACTTAAAGGTGTCGTGGTCTGATCTTGTCACTTAAAAATATCTAAAAAATCACAGCCTTTGGATGCATAATTGCAAGGCCAGCGACTCTTGGTTTTGGAAGGGCTTAGAATGGAGACAGAAAGCCATCAAAAGGGAATTAAAATGGGTCATGAAGGACGGTTTCTCAGCTTGGGTGTGGCTAGAAGACTAGGGGGAGGGCATCTTGATGCATAAAGTCCCTAGACTTTCTCATTTTGGAGGCTACTCAATCTCTTTCAAATGCAGAAGTATAGGATCAAATGCAACTTAATGCTGGCGGAAGTCAATTGATAAAAAAACATCATGCCTAGGTTCAGCTCCATTCCCCTCTTCTCCTCCTTAAATTCTTGGAGGTGGAAAGAAAAAAATCTGGGATAAAAATTCTTCACTAAATATTTGGAAGGGTGTGCCCAATAGTATGCCTATATTGCAAGCGAGAACAAACTTAGTACCATGGACAATCTCAAATGAAGAGGATTTATGCTTCCCAATGGATGTCCCTATGCTTGTTAAGGGAGCAGTCCATCACACATTTATTCCTTGAGTGTTCAGTCACTCTTGAGGTTTGGAAGACTATTCTCCCTGAGGTCACAAGCTCCTTGGGAAGATGAGGTCTTTCCCTCAAGGAATTGGCTGGTGGCTTGCTTCATCCTTTAAGAGGGGTTGGGTTAGTTGCTGCTAGCGTATCGCCTTTTTTGTGGTTGTCTGAAAATTTTGGGCTTGGAGAAATGTTGTAGTCTTTGAGGACATTCCCATTCGGCCCCAGCAAAACATTGTGAGAATCTGAAATGAGTATTTCCTCGTATACCATTCCCTCAATTGAAAGTCGGATCAGCTGAGGAAGATAACTCTATGGCAAATGACTAACCTTCTCCCAAGCCACATTCTCCATAAGTCTAACTATGCAATTCCGATATAAATCATTAGCTTGCCGGATGCTTGCTCTCTCAAGGTTGCTGTGATAACTTCTACACATAAACAGATCTGAAATTAGGAAATGATTTCTGGTTTTACCTTCTCCTTTCCTCTCCACTTTCTGTCACTTGAGACTGCTAGCTTGGATGGAGCTCCGAGGCATGAACCAAAATTGCTAGCAACTAGCAGAATAGGGTTACTTAAACCTCACATCAAATTTTTTGTCAAAATCCCTCTAAAGGAATGAGTATTGTTCTCTCCGTTGCTTTGCAGTCCAATGTTTTGCTCCATTGGAATCCTACTTTATGTGGATGGAATTTTCTTTGTCGCCTAGTGCAAAGTTCTACGCAACGCGTCTGATTTTTCATTTTATTTCGTATTCTCTGTCCACTAACTTTGTAATTTTGTTTATATCTCATCAACAATATAGTTGGGGGGGCTAACCCCTAGTAAGATTGCATTGCAGAAGTCTTCAAGTTCACACGTTGAATCTCAGCACTCAACTATATGTCACTTGGGGACATAATCAGTTGTTTATGTTTATGTTGGTCTTTTATTAAATGAGATGATAATAACATTTTTTTTTTTACTTTTCAAGTGAAATGCTTTATTTGGCTGACTTATATATATATATATATATATATATATATATATATATATATATATATATATATATATATATATATATATTTTTATATATATTTTTTTTTTTTTTTTATTTTTTTATGTTTTTTTATATTTATAAATATTTTTATTTTTTTTTTTTTTTTTTTTTATATATATATATATATATATATATATATATATATATATATATATATATATATATATATATATATATATATATAGTTTTAGGAAGAGACTAGCTCTATGAGGAAATTGAATTCAACTTTGAAGATGGATGAGGACTTCCATTGCACTTCATCTACCTAGAACCTTTTTTTCTTGTAAAAAGTAGGTTGGTATTGCCATCTCTTATGACTCCTGAACTTCAGAGCATATGATATAGTTTGAATTGAAAACTTGAACACGGAGTCTTTAATCATGAGTATCATATATAACTCAATTTAATTAAACAAATTGAATTCAATTACATTCTTAAAAAAATGAACTATTCACTTTGAGTTCATGCAGAATTGGATTTGTATCATCTTAAGTGTGTTTTGGTTTGCTTGGGATTGGAGTTCTAATATGATATCAATCTTATGAATTGTGACCACTTAGTAAGTTTGAACATTTTGAGGTGCATGTATTTCAAGTTAGGTTTTACATAGCTGTACGGATTCTTTTTGTTATTAGACTGATATTCAAAGTAACACTTTCTATCTTGTTTATCTATTGTTAGTGTTGACGATGCTTTATATTTTGAAGCTAGTAGTCTCAAAGGTCCAATATGAGTGGAAGACATCAGTCTATGGCAACCTAATTTTTTTATGCTCAGATCATGACCTTGGACTTTTGATATTGTGAGTGAGTTACTTCTGCCAACTAAATAATTAAGTTGTTGCTATTTGATAAACTAGTTAAAGAGTTAAATAGGTGGGAAATTATTTAATTTTTCATTAGTTACTACTTCTACATGTCTTTTCTTTTTTAATGAAATGCATTTTGAACTCTTGATCTTTTATACTTATCTTACGAAATATTTATTAATGTCTAAGTGTTTGTCAGTTATAATGAACAAGACAATTGGCAATATGGCAGTAGTTTGATTCACAAGGGAGCAAAGCCCAATAATTTTGTTTCAAATTCTTCCCAACATTAAACATATTATACTATTTATTTTCTTACTAGTAAGATGCTTGGATAGAAGGCATTCATTTAGGACAAGAGAAAACTCTCACAAGCTAAAAACTCACAATTCCGACATATATTATTTTACATGCTTTCATAGAAGGTATTTGTTTATAATAGTAAATAACTGAGACAGGCCAATAGCCTGCAATTATGATATATATCTTTCTATATGCTTTCATAGAAGGTATTGTTTAGGACATGAGATAACTGAGACTAGCTAAAAGCATGCAATTTTGGTAAATATTTTTTTACATGCTTTCATGGAATGTATTTTTTTAAGACAGAAGATAATTGAGAAAGGCCAAAAGCCTATGACTGTTATGTATGTTTATCATGAGAAGTTATTATTTTGCATGTTTGAAAGAGGACATTTGTTTAGGATGGGAGATAGATGAAATAAGACAAAAGCCTACAATTATGATTATATTTTAGCCATTATAATTGCTAAAATATATTTGTTATTGATAATATAGCTATAAGAATATAAGACAAACTATAAATTATTGATCTTTATATAATTTGGTTTATTAAATTTTACTTTATTTTTAATGGATTGGCATAGATAAGCTTGTGGCCAAAATGCATATGTCAGATACATATTCTTCAAAGCAAGACAATATCAATTTAATTAGAGAAGGAGAACAATGTAGAATTTGATGAGGCATAGTCCCACACTTCGACCTCTTATGTTTACCTATTATCCTAATAGTAAATGTATTCGCAGAGCATATTTCTTGTGAGGCCCTTGTCAGTCTCACAATTGTGATTTGAAACAGACTACCGAAAATAAAAATTTAATCCAGCTTGATATAATAAATGTAAGGGTTGTTGGTGTATATTCCCAACAAATATAAAGGCTATTATCATTGTTACCTTTCTAGCCATAACATATAAATAGATACGCTATGGAAGTATTTGTGTCAAAGGATTTGATAATTAGAAAGAGAAAAAGAGATTTGATATACATGCTAGGGACCCTAACAACCATAAGAATGTAGCACAAATGAATGTGAAAATTTTATGTGACAAAAAAACATATTAATACATACTTTAGATGCAAAATGATCAAATAAGAAATGCATATCAAACTTATCTTTGGGCAACTATTAATGTGATAAGAGTCTTCCAAAAGCAAAAATTAATATTTTGAGGGCAAGATGAAAGTAAATATTCCCTTAACAAGGTTAATTTTATTGAGGTACTGAAGTACTTTGCAAAAGTTAATAGTCAAATCGATAAAGTTGTACTGAAGAATGCTCCAAAAAGTAACAAATCGACATCTCTATATATACAAATGGATATTGTGAGAGTATGTGCTATGAAGTAATGAAACTATAAATGCAACTATGATATATCAACCAAAGAACAAATAGCTATTATGTTACAATTTATTAATAAAAAAATCAAGTAGTTGAACATTTTCTTGCTCTTGTACATGTTCTTGAAAAAGTTTCATTGAAACTTCTTGTAAGAATGAACTGTACATATCAAATTTGTGTAGACAAGGTTATGATAAGGCAAGCAACATGAAGGGAGCATTTAATGGATTAAATACTTATATATAGAATCAAATTGAGTCAACATATTATATTCATTGTTTTGTACATTATCACTAATTAGCACTAGTTGTTGCTGAAAATCATCCACTAACAGAATTCCTTTCCAGAATATTATCAAGTTTTTCTCTATTTCATGCAAGAGATCTATGTTTATTTGGAAAGAAGAATATATAAAATTTTGCTAAAGCACTTGAGTTATATGAACTTGAAACATGACGAGAATTGAATCAACAAAGCAATCTCAAATGACCTATTGATACTCATTGGAGTTTCTATTATAATTCTTTAGTCAATTTAATTGACATGTTTCCTTCTGTGATTAAGGCATTAGACTTTATTGCAAAAAATATAATTGAAAGAAAATGAGAGGTATTTGAATTGGCACATACATTGCAAGACTTTGAATGTGTATTTGGCTTACATTTGAGGCATAGAGTTTTAAAGATAGCTGATACACTTCCACAAGCATTCCAATGAAAAGTTCAAGTGGCTTCGAATGCTCTGAATTTGGTTGTTCTATTAAAAAAATGCCTCCAAAGGTTTGGGAAATGTTGGTTGAGGTTGTTGTATAAATGATATCTCTATATTTTGTAGCAAATTTGATGCTTTAATGCCTGACTTGGAGGGCTCGGATAAATCTCAATGATGACCTAGACATGCATCAGAAAAGATTATGTCTTTGCATCAGTATCATGTAGAAATGTTTTACACTATTATTGATATGCAACTTGAAGAATTGAATGATCATTTCACTGAGTCAAATGTAGAGTTTTTCCTTTCAGTAGCATGTTTGACTTCAAAGAGTTGTTTTTTCTATTTTTTATCAACATAAATTAATTCATCTTACTAATCTCTACTCTAGGGACTTCCATGAAGCAGACTTGCATAAACTCCAAGTCAATTGAAAGTATATATTGAAGACATAAAAAATAATGAAGAATTTTCAAATTTAAGTTCTTTGATTGATCTTTCTGAAATGATGGTCACAATTAAAAAAACACATAGTACTTTCTTTGGTATATTTATTGATTAAATTGGCACTAACTTTACCAATTGCAACAAAAGTGTTGAGAGAGTATTTTCATCTCTAAACAAACTCGGTTTCATAACAAAATGGAAGATGAATGGATCAATGATGTTTTGGTTACTTACACTAAGAGAGATACATTTGACAAAGATGAAGCAATCATACATTGTTTTCAAAATATGAAAAGCAAACAAGGCCAATTTTAAATTTTTGTTTTGACTATAGTCTTTTTATTTGCTTTAGAAGGTCAATTGTAAATTTGTTCATATATATAGCCCTTTGATCTGCTACGTGGAGTGTTCAATTGCAAATTTCTTCATATCTATACTTTTTTATTTACTTTTTTTAGGTCAATTATAAATTTGTTCATAACTGTAGCTATATGATTATCCAATATTTAACTTGTTTATAACTATAGCTATTTGTTTTATGTTTTTAGTTTGCAAGTCTTCTTATACACCACGTATTAGTGCACCTCAGCAAACAAAAAAAAATCCTTGCTCTGCCTCTAGAAGGTGGTAAGCTTAGAAAGGATGAAAGGGGCATTTGGATGATTGTTCTGAAACGGATTCGTTGCCAAAATCTAGTTTTGACCCTGCAACTAGATTTTTTGTGCACAAAAAGTGATTTTCAAAAGGAGAATGAACAACTTAGCGCCCCTTCCCACAATAACTTGTGTTTGTTAAGTTAAGGTTTGGGTTTGGGTCGACTTAGACACAATCCATTTTCATCACACGCTAAAGCACATGGGTGGTGGCAAACTTGTAATATGCATTGTTCTTTTGTGTATTTTATTTGTAACTATTAAGTGTCATTAGCTTTAAGTAATGAAAGGGGCGGGTGCTAACCCTAAAACCCTTCTTTCTTCTCTCTCTCTTCTCGTGCAGACTTGTTCTCTCCTCTTCCTCTCATGTCTTCTTTAAGACTCCACCCGATAGTGATCTGACATAAATCTTACATGGTATCAGAGAAGGTTTTGACAATGAGAATGTCCGGTAAGAGTATCTAATTTTTGTCCTAATCTCAAAGTTGCTGATTTCTACCATAAGTCTAAAACTTTCGGTTTTTGTTCGAATTTCTACATCTATCATCTTATGCCATAATTCCTAAAACTTTATCTTTTGCCCTAAGTCTTAAAACTGTCTGCCTAATTCCTAAAACTTCCATGAGAGTTCCTAATTTATATATTGTCTTTACTCATATAGCCTCAAAACCTAAGTATGGATCACGCAACTCAACTATCTTGTCATCTAGCTTCCTTTCTCAACTTATCTCTCAAAAATTGAACCATACCACCTATTTGACATGGAAACGTCAAATAGTTTCCTTTATCAAGAGTCATCGTTTCTATAGACATCTCAAAGGGTACCACACCTGCACCACTAGAGTGGATCATGCGAGAAGTGAAGAACGTCGTAGAAACCAATCCTCAATATGAGACATGGATGGCTCACGATCAATCACTTGTTGCTACCTCCATGGTATCAGAGGAAGTTTTGGTCGGTGTTGATGACAACCGTTCAACACTTGAGTTATGGACTATACTCGCTAGTACATATTCAAGTATCAGAAGTGAAAATCTTGCAACTGAAGAGCCAGTTTCCAGGTATCTAGCGAGGAACATGGTCAGTTTTAGAATGCATGCACGAAAGCTAACATGTCAGCGATCAACTTGCCATCATAGGACATCCAGTCAGTGACAAGGACAAGGTATAGCATGCCCTGAGTGGATTGTGGTTGAAATTGATATTTTCTGCATTGATTAAGAAGTGTTGCATATTCTTCTTTCTTTTAAAACTTGAAAGCAAAATTGATTCAAAATAAAGCAAGTTGTAAACAGAGATCGGACTTGCCTCCTTCGGGTATCACATGTATTGGCTACTAACACTCACGCCTTCTTGCACGAAAGTCGTCCTAGAGGTTTGGAACTCGCAGCCAGGGATGGGGAGGGTATTCTTCCTACACTGAATATAAATGCATAGATAAATGCACCAACGAGAATACTCACTTGTTTTTATTGCAATAAGGTGGTCATGTAAAATCAGAATGTTGGCTTAACCCTCAAAACAAAGGAAAGATGGTTAGGCAGTAAAAAATATTAATGACAGCTATGTCCAAAGTCAATCTTAAGCAAAATGAGAAAGGATTATGATATGTAGATTCTGGTATTGCAGCCCACGTGACTGATAATGTAGGTAAACTTTCTGGTGTTCTCCCTTATTTAGCTAAAGGTTCAGTTGTCACAGGAGATGGGCCTCATCACAAAATACCTCATATCATCAATGGCTCATTCCACCCTACCTTTAAAGAATATTTTTGTTGTTTCAGATATTAAAAAAATTATTATTTTTGTGTCAAAGCTTATTGATGATACTCATTCTTCTGTTGTGTTTACTCTATCTTTTGTTTATGTCAAGGATGCTTGAACCAAGAAGACATTCGATGAAGGTGTTCTCAAAGGAGATATGTATGTCATTGAAGTTCAGATTCGTCTTTTCCCAGTCAGATTGAAGTCAATCCAACGCAATATGATAAGTCATCCATCTGGCACGATTGTTTAGCACATTGTAATCAGTTTTTCATTCAAAATCTTGTTGCAGATAGACTATTACATAGGTCTAGTCTGAGTCCTGTCAATGAGTCTAACATGTTCTCAAGTTGTCATACTTATGAGAGTCGTGTCTTAACTTTTTAGTTAATAACTAAAGTTATTTGATATTATATAATCTAATCTCTCCTATTTTTTCTTTCTTCAGGAGCAAATATTTATGTTATTTTTATTTATTCCCATTTGCACTATACATGGATCCACTTCATGAAAAGCAAATTGGAAGTTTTTTGTTTGTTCATCCAATTCCATGCCTTAGTCCAAAATAATTACTCTTATAGTATTGTGCATTTTCAATGTAATGGTGAGGGCAAAATCATTTTTAATTAATTTACTGAATATTTACTAAATCATGAGGTGAAAGAAAGCATATACATAGTTGAAAGTGCATTAAGTATGATGCATAACATCCATGAATCTATGGATTAAAACTTTTCATACTGTTGTTGATGCCATTAATCGATTGTCATTATCTCTACTTGAAGGGAAATCTTCATTCTTTATTTTACATCAAGAACAGTCATGATGAATTAGGTGTTTTTGGATGTGTCTGTTATGTCCTTGTTGACGTTTCCTTAATAAATAAGTTTCAAGATCAAGCTATCATATGCAGATTTGTGGGTTATGCAGAAAACTATAGGGGCTCTAGATGTTACAATCCGAAAACTGGGTGCATGCATATTTCATGACATATTGTTTTTTATGAGCTCAGGTTGAAGGACGTAAAGGAGTCATATGCGACATTTAATGCAAGGGATAAGACATATGATCCATGGTTGAATGTTGAATTATTAGGCCAAAGAGCTAATGCATGCCAAGCACACAATGACAGGTCTATTGATGAATTTGAGGTAGCCTCAAAACCTCAGATCTTCACCTAATCGTTTCTCATGAATGGTATATACTCAATGATTAGTTATAGCAACAGCTTCAGAAACTGTCATTACTTACCCACATAGATCAAAACGTGTGCGGCACCACGTCGATAGGTGAGCAAGTTATGATAATTTCTCTTTAGCTTTTCAGCTTTTTATGACAGGATTAAAAATGTGGAGCCAAAGTGTTTTGAACATGCATGCAAGAGCAAATATTGGATTGAGGCCATAAATGAAGAAATTGTTGCTTTAAATGAATGTCAAACTTGAGAGATTGTTCCTCGTCCAGATGATAAGAATGTAGTGGGTTCAAAATGGGTTTACAAACTCAAATATAAACCACATCAAATTATTGATAGATATAAGGCTCATCATGTGGCCAAAGGCTTCACTCAACAATAAAGGGAACAATCCAGGTTATCATTTTCCTTGTAGTCTCACATGGGTGGACTTTATATATTAATTGGATGTTAAAAATGTTTTTCTCCATGACTGCGTAAAAGAAGAAGTATATACGCTGGCCAGGGCCGTGCCAGGCTAGGATGCGCTAGGCCTGCTTGGGCTTGGATTGGTCAAACCAAGCTTGGTCTGCCTGTCACATTGGCTGTGGGCCACACAAAGGGCATTTTGGTATTTTGTGTGAAAAAGTTAATTTGTATTCAGTTTGACTGCAACTTTTACTATAGTATCATTGCTTAGGTGTTTACTTTATGATATTTACCATTTTATAGTGCAACCTAAGGTTAGAATTAGTAATTACATTATTCCTAGGTTACATGATTATGGTTTGGCGCAATCATTAGTGTAAATGCATCCATTCAACAGTTTACTAGGCTGCTGGGAGGTGTTAGATACCAAGAGTAGTAGTAAACTATAGATTTAACTTTAAATATTTATTTTCTTAGCTTATTTATTAATTACATTTCAATTTGGTCAGTTTTACATCACAAGTAGTTGTTAAACATTAGTGATAATTTAAGTTTGTAGACTGCTCTTTAATGTTTTTATGGGTTTAGCTTAGGTGCATGTGTTTTGTTTGTTTTTTACCATGTTTTACTACAATTTTTGTTGTACTTTAGTATGTTAAATAACTATCTTGTGTTTGAATCAGTTTTAAATGAAAATTAGTTGTTAACTTTTAGTTACACTCAATTGAGTGAGTGGAGTACTGTTCCCTACTGTTTTTTAGGTTTTTAGTGCATTATATGCAGGTTTTACTTGATTCTTAAAAAGTTTAGGGTCTGTTGTAGCATTATGCTTTAACATAGTTGCATCTATAGCTTTGGAGTAATTTAGAGTTAAAATTAGTTTCAATGTTAAGTTTTATGTTTGTTATTGTTCTTTAGTGCAGTTACTAGTTTATATTTACAAGTTATTACATTTTACAGCAGTTTATTTTATATTTTTTTATGTTTGATGCACTAGTAGTAGCAAATTAAGTGTTTTGAATGTTTTAGTTACTGTATAGTTATTTATTTAGATAGGAAAAAATGCTATAAAGCACTAGAATTATGTTTTGGGATTGTTTGATTGCCTACTTAGCATTATAGACTGGTAAGATTATGTTTTTACAAGCTTTTTATTTAGTTTATTATGTTTCCTATTGTTCAAGCGGTAGACTTATGTTTTTAGCCTTGCATGCTTTATTTCTTCAATTTATGGTTAGTGTAGTATAGGAGGCAAGTAAAGAAAACCCTCAACCACTTTCTAGCTGACCGGCAGGTTGTTGTACATAACCAGCTACTACTTGTTGAACTCTAGCCTGCATTCTAACGTAGCTTTTAATATTTATATTCAGTTGTGCATGTGTTTAATAGTGTAAAATATGTTCAAGCTAGGTTTTACTATGTGTTAAATTAGTTTAACTTGAGTTTAGTCGGTTAGAAAGAGGTGGACTGCTGCATATTGCTTGAATAGCTATTTGGATCAAGTATACACAATTTTCTTGGTGTAGCAGTGTGGTGCCAGAATTTCTTTTGTTTTTCATGTTTTGTTCACTTAGTTTTATGTTTATTTTGTATTCTAGCAACATATATCGTGGGTTGGATAGACTATTGTTGAGCAATCACCTGAGTAAAAGGTGTTACTAGTTGTCGACCTCTAGTGATTAGTCGACCATTACCATCCTAACTGTTGAATGTCAGCAATCACCTAAGCAAGAGGTGTTTCATATTTTAGGTTAACGATGACCAATTTAAATGCAAAACCATATGTAACCCAGTCTACATTTGGATTACCCGGCCATAACCGAGTCTGACACTTTTTGACATGAAATGCACTAGAAATAATTGGTTGACATTTTGTATTAGCAATCACAGACATACATGATTATACACATAATAGTTGTCTTATTTTTGTCCACGAGCAGAGCTAGCTCACTGACATTTTGTTCTCTAACATACAATGTAGCTAAATACTTTCTTGGGTAGTTCATAACTCGTTCAAAAGGAAAGTGAAGCAACATGGAGATTGAAGGTCACATGTATTGAGGATTGGAGGAGCCCATTGAAGATCAAGGAGATCTAGCATGTACAGGGGAAGTGGCCCCTTAGTTTTAGGATTTTATTTTCTTTCATTTGTTGATTATTAAGTGTTAGCACTTTGTTTAACATCTTTTTTTTTTGCTTTGTACTTTGTGAAAACATTTTGTATAAATACGGAAAGAGTCTGCACAACACTGTTGAACTCTTTTGTAGAACTTTAAATTCATCAATAAAAGTGTTTTCTTTGAGTAATACAATTCTTAACTTCTCTTGATTCCACTTGCATTCGCTATGTATTGAATTCAAATAGTTGTTTCTAGAGTTTGATCCAAACTCTTTACTAGTGAAATCTTGTAAATATGACTGGTGTACAGTTTCACTGTGTATTACATCAAGATATTTGTTTTTTCTAATTACAACAGCATTTGAAATTAATCTACATATTGTATTTAAATGTACAAATGCACCAAGTTTTTCGCATTGTTGCCAGGCACAGTGGGGATTAAAGTGAATCACCAATCTCGATGGTGGGATCAAAAAATACATGATGCAAGTTAGGTTGAGAACGTAGCTTTATTCTTTGGTTCAACTGTGTGGGTGTGATTCCCTCTGTTGACTAGGTTGACTCGCAACCATCCACTGGTTGACAAATTTGTTCATCATCCTTCCTAGCAACCACTTCAAGGCTGCTAGTAATGTGCTAGGAACCCACATGTTCATGCTATTGATGGATCTATGTCATTTGATGTTGTAAAGAAACAAAAATTTTATAACATAATAGAAAATTATGGACTGCATGCCCAAAAAACAATCATAACATTACTTTCCCACCAAAACTAGTGCCTAGAAACTAAAAACAAACTACTTCATGTATTGGGAATTTATTACCCCAATATCAGTACATAGAATTTGACTGGTATAAAACAAGTGCCTTTTTTACACTTGATTCCATCGTGCCAAGAGACACAACTAAACTATCTAAAACACCAGTGGAGCATCATCCTACATCCTATCGAGGAAGAGTGCATGGGATTCTTCCACTTGCCAAATTAAGCTGAGTTTGGGTCTTCCTCTTGGCCCAACTCAGGCTAAGCAAGCGTCTTGTGACTCGTTGGGCACTCTCGAAGACAAGCTAATCCACATGTAATGTACTATTCAGGTACATAGCACGATGCTAGTTCTGAGATGGCATATATAGAGAGAGAGAAGGTGCCACGGTGCTAGTTCTGTGATGGCATATATATATATATATATATATATATACATAGAAAGAGAGAGAGAGAGAGAGAGAGAGAGAGGTATAAATTTTTCTTCTCTTCCCTTTTTCTTTTTAACCTTCAAAAAATGGTTTTCCCTTCCTTGATCACATAGAGTACATAACTAGGAATGGACACGCGACTGATCAGCAGCCCTCAAGTAGCTCGTAGCCCATGTCGAATGGGTTGAACCTGGGTGCGGTTTCTTTACTAGCCTAATGCAAGTGGAGGCTCAGCCAGAATATTTGTTGGCAAGCATAAGTTGGTGCCTAAACTAGCATAGCTTGTGTTCATCTACATGCAAATGCTAAAAAGCACTGCATCTATTTAGCGGGAAACAGAAGTTTGAAATTCCACCCTCGTCGCCCTTTATCAAAGCTGTCTGATCTTTTAACATCTGACAATATTTTATATATATATATATATATATATATATATATATATATATATATATAGTAGAGAGAGAGAGAGTTGTTGGACCCGTGAATTATTGAGTCATTGATTCTGAGAAAATGAAAGAGCGAAATTGTGTAAATGTAAGCCAAAATGTTTTTTGGAAGAGTTTGACTCAGATGGAGAAGAAAGAGAAAGAAAGAAAGAAGGAAAAAATGAGTTTACTTAAATGAAATCTCGCGTCTTTTCTAAGGGTATTTTGAATATTTAAAAAAACAATTTGACTTTTATATTTATAACTTAATTTTCGTCTATTGATCTCTTTGGAATCCATTATATTTTCATCCAGTCTAGTGTGTTGGCGAAGTTCGTTATATGCACACGCTGGTACATAATTTTTTTTGTGCACCAGTATGCTTAATGACCAAAGCGCTCTTGGTTAATAGGAAAAGAGAACTTTTTGTAGGGACAAAAAAAGAAACAAAAAAAAAATAAAGACTAAAAGGGACATTTCTTTTCAAATAATTTATAAAATACCCCAACTCCTACACTTTTTTTTTTGCATATGTATCTTTCGTGCACCACTTAGTCCACGCAACTCACTCTCGTGGGTGTGTGTGTGTTGTGTGAAGGGCAATGATCAATTAAATTTAAA
This sequence comes from Nymphaea thermarum, assembly GCA_011799765.1. Classification (NCBI taxonomy): domain Eukaryota; kingdom Viridiplantae; phylum Streptophyta; class Magnoliopsida; order Nymphaeales; family Nymphaeaceae; genus Nymphaea; species Nymphaea thermarum. The sequence continues at coordinate 25,336 of JAANDH010001179.1, forward strand.
CCCAAAAAGAAAAGTGCTTGAGCTTCTCGTGTCCAAATGAAGGTTGATGTGAGCGGGCACTGTGGTGACTATTGCAGCTGACAACTTAACATCCTCCGAGTTGCTTGGATGGAAGTGTCCACACAACAAATACACACCAAAGGGGAATGGTAACATTTTTAAAAAAATTTATAAAGGATCAGACATGTTAGACATTTTCACTTTTTTACCCTTTTTAAAATTTCTTTTTATGATTCTAATGAAGGTATTTTAGTCATTTCCAGTGCACCAATTTTCCCTGTATGCCCTCTGTGCACGTAACCAGTTTTGCTACATGGACGTCAGTTCTCTGCACCAGCCAAAGAATGCGTCGGGGTTTGAGGGCTGAGTAGAGTTCTACGCTGATAAGGGAGCGACACTATGTGCCAACGCAGGTACAGTTTCCTGTGTAGCAAATAGAAAACTGGTAACATATTGAATGAAACTCATGCAAGGGGAAAAGATAGATTGGAATATATTTTCCCTCATTTTGGCACCACAGGTGGACCCGGCCATCGGCCCGTTTGATCAATGCCTCTCAAGTGGGGGCACTTCATCTAGGCCGATTTGGATACATGTCCTTTATATATTCGAAGACAAGGAACTGCCTTAACTGGGATAAAGTACCAACAGTTCCAATTCTGTAGCCTGCAAATGTACAAATATCTGGGGGTCAAGTCTGTCCCGAGTCATATTGAGATAATCCTAGATTATCTCATCATTCACTTTGTTTTGTGGTCAGTGAGGCGGTGGTCACCCTTTTATATAAGCACCACTCTTGTTGATCTTCTGAAAAGACTTGATTGTTATCTTATCTCACATAGTGCTGCACTTGCCAATATCCATTCGTCAAAAATCTGGTGGCCAAGCTTTTGAAAATGCGACATTGGAGGATAGGGGCAGGCAAAAAGCACCATAGGCAATGTTCTCAAGTCTACTTTACGAAAAGAAAGAGAAGTGTAAAAATTTATATTTGGAGCCAACCTTTGCTCCAAAAAATTATTATTTTACCCTCTAAAATGAAAATTGTGGAATGTGTCTAAAGGCTCCAACGTTAATGAAAAAATATTCACCTAACTTCTTTATGTATTAATGAAAAATAACCAGTCTAAATATCATTAAATGAAAAAAAAAGCATTATCCTATATAATTAAAATGCTAATATAAATTAATTGACATGATACTTGATTTAGCTTAAGAACACTTAGTAATAATAATTTAAGTTGATAATTACTGAGGGTTTAGATAGTTAAGGTGTTTTCTTAACAATATAAAAGGAGTTTAATATGTTTATTTATTATGATTAATTTTTTTATTATGACTGAATGTTTAAGGGTAATGTTTGGAAATATATACTCTCCCTTGGGCAAGTTGGAGCTAAGTAAAGTCATTGCCGATATTGAATTTTCTTGACTGACTTCATTTTGAAAATCATAATAACTCATTTAATTGGATGCTGTAGACTTCACCACCACAAAACTTCTGGCGGAGCCTACGGCTCCCATGGCTTTATATAGGTACATAACGATACTACGTGATCTAAGCTTCTTTCTTTTATTTATTTCGTCGACCGCAAAGTCAACAAGAGCGTCGGCCACTTGCCATGCTGCACTTCTTACATCGAATTCAACCTTGGAAAGCAGAACAAATGTTAGATGTTTGAAATGACAAAAATACCTTGACAATAATTAAGGAAGGCCTTGTAAAGATAAAAGTGAAATTCAAAAAAATAATTTCTTATAAAATAATAAAAATATCCCTTTGGTGAAACGGCGTAACCCTCCAAATAAGCCTGGGCACCGGGCTGGGTACCCAGTATCCGGCGGCGGGTACCCGGCCTGTCTCGGGCCCGGGCCTTGCTTTTCTAATTGTTGGCCCGTTAGTTACCGGGCTCGGCCCAGCTCGGTAACTAACGGGCCGGGCGCGGGCTAGCCGCTTTGATCGGCGGCGGCCTGCGAAGCCCATTGTTTATTATTATATTTTTTTTTTAAATAAACATCCTAACGCTCGTTAAGAACTTGGGGTTAAATAAAAATAACTTCGAGCAGCAGCTTAGAGAGTTAGGGTTTTCCGTCGTCTGCGTCGCCGTCGCCCATCGCCCGTCGAGACTCCAGAGATTGCATTTGCGGTGACCATCGGCTGCTCCTCCGCTGATTGCATTCTGTCTAAGGCATTCTTCTTCATCAGATTGTTGCCTCTGAGTTTCTGGTTTACTTGGGGTTTGTAGAGCAAGAGATTAGTGGTGGTGTGAGAGTTTCCGGGTGGTTTCTTATCTGGCCACGATTTTTAGGAGGTTCCGACGCCAATGAGCGTGGGAAATCAACTCTGCCGGAATCTGGAATCCACCGACGGCGTTCCTGACTTGAATCCGCCAAACCGGCGGCAGCTTCCTCGATTTTCAGCTGGAAATTGGGGAAAACCTCCCTCCCGGGTGATCTGACTTTCTCTTATCCTTTCCTTGTGTTAATCGCATGAAATCTCCTGCTGTTGAACTCGTTTTACCTTGAATCTATTGAGATCGTGAGGAAGAACTTGAGCTGCCCTGTTTTGCCTTCATTTCCTGTTTTGGGTGACAGTCCAGCACCTTGCAGCAGCAACGAGTGGACCTTAGGGTGGAACTCGAGCTGCCCTGTTTTTCTTCTCTCTCGCGTCCCTGTCTTCCGGCGCTTCGTCTACTCCCACCCCAACTCGTCTCCATCTCTCTCACGCGTCCCTACCCTCTGACGCCTTTGTCTACAATCGTCCGTATGGTCCAAACGGTGCTCTGCACCTTCCTCACATCTCTCGGCTGAAGAAGGAGCTTGTCCAGCGCAGCCGTAAACTATTTTTCAATAACGGGCCTGGCCGAAGCCCATCTCAGCCCGTTATTAATCGGGCCGGGCCTCAGGCCTTGACCGAAGCCCGAGGCCCGATATGACTTGGGCCCGACCCAACCTGTTTAGAAACGGGCCGGGCCTCGGGCCGGCCCGTTAAGGTTAATGGGCCTCCGGCCCGGCTCGATGCCCAGGCTTACCTCCAAATCATATAATTCTGTCTGAATTGCCAATTCCTCTCTTTTTTTAAGAAGAAAAATTGCATATTGTCATATAACCTTATTCTCAGGTTTTCCATGATTTTTATGATTTTGATGAATGGGGTCCAATTTCATAATTTTTGTTGTTGTTTTGAGGGGCATAACATAGTTGGTTGAACAAGTAGACTAATGAAAGTTTAGTCTAATGCGCTTCTTAGGTCAACTTTTTACTGCATACTGTCAACCTCAAGAATCAAGACGGTATGTTAGAGGCCACTGTAAAGATAAAAATGAAATTCAAAAAACTAATTTCTTATAAAATGATAAAAATACCTCTTTGGTGAAATGGCGGAACACGGGTTCTCATGGTAGCACCTAACACAGGGCTTGCCAGTGCCAGAACCGAGGAAGGCTTTTTCTTTTCTTTTTTCCAAGTTTTCATCCTCATTTCCTTATATCTTGTGACTTAAAATTGTAAATATTTTTATGTATTGATATAAAAACTTGTTCATAGATTGTGTTTCATAGAATTAATTTTATATATATGGTAATGTTTTGATATATTTGATTGTTATACATGTAAGTGCCTCAAAGAAATTATAGGTATTGAATGAGTGCCTCCACCAGAAAAATTTCTGGCTCCTCTAGTGTCTCTAAGCAGTTAATAATTGTCCTTTCAATCCTAAAGAAGTAAAGTACTGTCAAACCCAATTAATTTATAATGTTTTTATGTAGTTCAAAGAGGAGTTGAAATAAGCCAGCTACTATATGTTGCCGAATGACCAATTACTTAAAAACCACAGTTCAAAGCACAATGTAACAGCTTATGGCAACGGTTATATGGTTCTGTTATGATGTAACTTGCACCAAGCTTAGCGTAAGAGACAAATCGCTGGATAGGGTGAGAAGTACATGACCTGGTGCCTTTGCGCAAAGCAATAGGGAGCTCAAGCTCTTCATTCAGTGAACTTGGATCATCCAGGGAGGTAACAGAAGTGGGATTGGTTCTATCAACATCAACAACGTCCTCCACTGTACCTTTCTCCTTTCTGACATATACCTGGCCAAACAAGTGATCACGGGTGGTAGTAGGCTGAGCTTCCATATGACTGCCCTCATCAGTACTGTCCACGACGGTGCCAACTGCACTGGGACTCACTTTGTAATCCAAAAATTCCAGAAACTGAATCAGTTGATTTGAGGAATACTCTTTCCCTTTGTTCCCTATACACTCCCCCTGAAGAGGATTCACAGAAAAATAAGCATCGTGTTCATGGAAGGTGACGTCCCTGAAAACATAAACTTTGGAGGTAGAAGGGTCCACACACTTGTACCCCTTCTGAGTAGTAGAATACCCTAAGAAAACAGCTTTAACAGACCGAGGATCCAGTTTCTGGAGAGAAGGTGATGCAGGGCAGGACCAGACCCGTCACTCTCCTGGGTCCAGTTCCTCACTTCAGGCTCCACCTTCGGGCAACAGTGCAGTCCTTGAGCCTTCAGCCGTGGGATCCCCTGTGGACCCAGAGCTTACGCGAGAGGAGGTTCCTCTGCGTAGATACTCAAGGCGGATCAAGGGTTGAAATGTAAATTTGGTCTACATATGCTATGCATTTAGCTGCAGCTTTTAAATAAATATTTAGACATCGGACAACATCTACAGCTTGTAGATTTCAATTTTGATAGTGCTTAGAGATCACGGATCCAATATTAAGGTGATAATACCGCGACAATTTTTAGGAGCTGATCATGCTTTGACCATAATCTTTTTAAGTTCAACTTAGTTTTCAAAACGCTCATAGTAAAATCTGAAAAAAAGAGAAAATAAGATCTCTAATGATGAGAATATTGAAAGCAGCGGCTCCAACAAATAAACCTTGACTTTGCATTTTGACCACTACAAAGCCTGCAGTCTGTTTTCAAGGGGGTTGGTACAACAATTAGGATGGTGGTCGGTTCGTAGTTCGAACTCCCGTAGTACCATCCTTCTATGTTGCAAAAAAGTATCACTAACATGCAAGCTAAAGCATGACGAAAGCGGCACCTGAGACACCAAACCAAGCCATGTACCATGAAGGGAAAAAAAGTTGAGTAGGGCTTCAATCTTTTTTTGGGCGGTAAAAAATCCGGCTCACCCAGGAAACCTCAAATCCACATTGTTAGAGATCAAAAATAATGAAAAAGGCACCATATTTGATTGTTCATGTTCAACAAAAAAAAATAATTTTTTATTTTCAGTACTGCCATTTGCCTATAAATTAAAAAAATATATATCTTGTAAAGTAGATTATTTGTTAGGGTATTTTACTTGGAATGGTTGAGTACTCCAACCATTTGATGTGCGTGGGGTCAAAAACTAGGTGGTGGTTTGAGCATTCCATCATGACACGACAAGTGGAATGCCTTACGCACCCATGCAAGTAGCCCTCAAACCTTTTTTGAGGACTTTTTCGTTAGAATCACTCATTTTATGAAAAACGTCCAACAAGGACTTGAAGCAAACTTCTATTAGCTTGAAAAAAGGGAAGACCTTATAAGTTGCAATTTGTTTTCATATTACCATATCGAATTAGCAATTGATGAAAGAAAGGAGAATAAGTAATGTTTTTCTTTTTTCTTTTTTGCTTTTCAGGTTAACGGATTGTCTATTTCACGCTCTTATTAACGGTTTTTTTATGAAAGCATACCCATTCATTTAAAAATTGTAAAAAAGTTGGTCCCTTCTCTGAAACTGTAAGCAAAAGTTCCTTTAAAAAATGGCTGGTATAGATCAAAATTAATGATACTTCGGATCCTTCACATGCATGCCAACTTAAAAAAACATGATTAGACCAACGGAGGCTGGTCCCTTCCGTTCTTTATTCAAAACACGCCTTGGATCACACCCTCACGCCATGGACAGGGCGTGCAATCTGATCTGAAAATTCTGAAGTTCAAATGAATTATATAATGAGCTTTACCGGATCTTTGACCTATGATGCTTCGATAATAATGATACCGATCAGGAGCACCGGCCTGAATTTTTTGAAGCTCTAATCAATTGCATAACGAGTATAATTTTCTTGCCAGATTTTCCTAATCTGCGCTTTGCGTTGATTAAACAATGATCTCCTTGTTTAAAAATACACAAGTTGAGGCATAATTTTAGATCTTTTGGCAGAGATTCTGGGGAATGCATCAACTCTAAGAAACTTGTTTTGTTCCCCACCTTCACCCACTTTCCAATTGTTCACACTGGTGGGGTTAGTGGGTGGTGAGATACATTTGATTTGATGTATTAAAATGTGTTTTTTGTCATACAGTACGAATGAGAGTTCCAACTTCCAAGTACTTAAGAAAGACGGCCGATGTATCTTGTCGAGGTACCTGGGAAAGTTGTTTCTCAGCTCAACCCCTTTCAGAAGCTGTTACAAATTTAAGAAAGTAAAAGCAGGATTTTGTCGAGCACCGGAGAAAGTGTTTACTTAGCTTAGCCATTCTCACAAGCTGCTACAAATTTGAGAAAGTGAAAGCAGGCTTTTGTCGAGTGCCTGAGAAAGTTTTTCTTAGCAAAGCCACAAGTTTGAGAAAGCATAAGCCCGGATCTCGGGGAATGCCTACCATTAATGCTCCTTCTCTGAAACTAATGAAAAGGATTATCATAGATGGACCATATATGCAAGCTAAATTTCTCACTTTTAGGGTTGCCAAGTGAGATTTCATGGCATATAGGATCAAAGAAGTGTCCTTTACCATTCTATAAGATGTTTGGTTCTTTCTCATTCACATATAGATAAACTTAACCTCAATGATTTTTTGCTTAAGAGGACAATTAATGGCATGCATCGGAAAAAGAAATGAAAATAATGAGGATTCTTATGAATCAAAGTCATGGAAACTGTTTTTCATGGGTAGAGATTAAATGTTTCGATGCCACATAGCCTAAATCATGGGTGATTTATATTTGATTTGAGTTCTTTCGATTGAAAATCCAAACAAGAAAAAAAACATATGTTAACATCCTTTTCCATAGGCCCACACAGCGTTTTGAAGAAATCAAATCCACCTTCACTATTGACAAGGACCTGGTTTTAAGGAAGAAGCAGATTTTATAAACAGAGTTACAACCCCTTTACCTAAACCTCTCCAGCTTTTGAGAATTGAGTGGAACTCATTCGACTATAAAAGATTTTCTTTTTCAGCACTTACTTTCTAGAAGTTTTCGTATCATGGGAAATTGATTATATGAAACATGAAGCAAAACGTCGTCGGGGGAATATGTGTGTGTGTATGTGTGGGAAGATAGATGGCGAGAGAGAGGGAGGAGGACGGAGAAGCTGAAATCCTCCAGCCTTACACACACAGCCCAATGCAGTGCATAATGCATTGTGCATGCAATGGGTTGTGCTGCAAATATGAGAGGCTAGAGTATTTCGATGGCTGGAGAATCCTTGTTATTATATATATATATATATATATATATATATACCAAATGCATTAGGTCTTCTCAGGTTATGCCTTCCATCAATTTGGTTGCTTAACATACATATAATTGATATTAGGCCTGGGCATCGAGCCGCCCCCATTTAAATGGGCCAGACCGGGGGTACTAGGCTAACAACATCCTATAGGCCTGCCCAGCCCGTTTGTAAATTGGAATTGGTTAAGCGGGCCAGGTCATCTTATCAAGAAACCCTAGCTGTGACTTTGAATTTCCTTTTATTATATTAATAGGAGAATATCTAAGCATGAGTAATTTATTGAAAATTTATTTTTGCTTGTTTTTAAAAAATATTGTTATAGTCATGAAATTCAAACCGAAGGCCCCTTGCTTATGATATATATCTCATAATTAATCAAGGGTCCTGAGTTTCAATTTCCATGGGGTCCAAGAGTGTTCACCACAGAACAAAAATCACAAAAAATTGCAATCTAGCCTATGGTAACTTTAATTTTAATGTACATTTATTTCTCAGTGTCCTAGCTAAGTTTTTGTTTTTATATCCTTTGAGCTATAATTGATAGCCTTAGACAGGGGTGGAGCCCAAAAAAAAATCATATTGGGAGGCGACTATATAATTTTTGAAATGTTCATTTCACCAAATTAAAATTTTTAGAATGTTTAGCAGTAAAATTTTGATTTTCGAAAAGACTCCAGTCGGTGGGGTAGCTGCCCAACCCCTGCCGCCGCCCCTGAGGTCCTCCGATCTCATATCCGGATCTTCACCTCTGTGGGGCCCACCGTTTAAACAAAAAGTAAAATTCCTAATGGTGGATTTCGTGTCCAGAGGCTTTGTGTCGAACCGATACGCGTTAAAGTACGCACCAGCGACAGCCGAAACGGTTTCGGGCAATACGAATCTTTCAATAATTATGTCTCCTCCTGTTGTTGATTTAGTGACGTTCACCGGTCTTCCGCCGCAGCTCTTGCGGGCCACCGGCAAACAGCTTTCTACAGGAAATGCAGTCTCCATAGCCTTTTACAGTTATACTCCAACCAATTAGATTCAGTGGCTGATCAACAACCTCAGAATGCTGCTGGCAAGAGAAAGGCCAAGCAGAAAATGTCAAGCGCCCAATGACAGCAGCGATCAAGACTCTTGACACAAGTCCAAGCATTACAGAGCTCCATGAAAGGGCCAAGGCCTTTCACTAATTAAGGGTGGCCTTGAATTCTCTTCCTCTGCAACAATAATTGCTAATAATTCAAGAGATGTACTGTAACTTCGATAAACCTGACAAAAATACAAGAAATGTACGTGCAAACAAATGCATCCAAGCCTTCTTTGCTGTCATGGAGCTTGCCATATCGGGCACTCCGCTTCGGAACAACAAGTATGAGACTGCGAGGTTCCGAACAAATCGTGCTTAGTCCGGAAGAATGTTTTCTTCAATCCGTGCCTTGGAACATGTTCCGCCTATTTTCCTTAGCTGGAGGCAATGGCGGAGCCAGAAATTTCTATGGGTAGATCTGTATGGGCAATTGACTACACAAGAGCACAGGTGTGGCCCCGCCACTTGCTGGAACATATACTTTGTGTATGTGAAGCATGGTTTCCTTCGCTTCTTAATTGACATTCTCCTTTCTTAATCAACTCTTCAATTCTTTCCTTTTATTTTTGGTTCCCCTCTCATGCCTATCGTTTTGCGTGCATGTGTTTTATATTGCACATGCTTGTACACTTTTCTGCTTACTTGATGTCATAACTCTTATTCATTTTCACTTTCACCTTCTATTCTTTCCACTTGTTTCCCTTTTTGCATTCAAAATTGCTTTAAGAGGTTGTGCTCATGGCATTGGGTTTAAATGTCATCTTTCTTCTGTTTCTTTTGTTTTTTTTAAGCCTTGTGGCATCTTTTACTTGATGTCATAACACTTGTTATGTTCAACTTCACAAAAATGTAACCTTGAGTTCTTCTATTAAACTAGAATAGTGTTTGCTTTTCTAAGCACATAAGTGCATACAGTTATCACTTTTTTCTTCAATTTTTTTGAGTTTCATAATGATTTCTACTCTTTTCTAGATCAAACTTGCTACAAGGTTGGAATGATATTGGATAAGTCATTTTCCTTTTAGGTGCCCAACTTTTAGTGATACAACAAAAACATAAGTTGTAATTTCTTTTATTTAATTACTTCTATTGCACATAAAGCAAGCAGATAAATAAAATAAATCCAAACTTAAGTGTGGTCAGACAAAAATTGAACATGTTTTTGCAAAAAAATTCATTATCCAGTGTCGGTTGGTATGCCACTATTATAACATTAAGTCCATCAAATTACGTATCCATTTCTAGTAGGCCTTTCGTTATTAAAGAAAATCAAAACTTTTAAAAAGAGCTTTAAAATACTCTTTATTTGTAAGAAAGATGAATGTTTTTCCCTTGATGGAGAAGAATTGCATCTCTAGGATTATGCAACTAATTTATCTAGATTTTAGTGCAACATATACTTGCCTTGCATCCGCCACATAAGTAACGATCTTATGGATATGAAATATATATATATATATATCCTTAGTTTTTTTTTCAAGTAAGCTGCATTGAGGCTGAAAGATTTTGCTGCTTCTTTCGGTGACATAAAAGTTCAAAACTAGTACATTTATTCGCATGGCAAAATTCAATAGTTTAAGCAATGTAAGACCATAGAAGTCATTCAGTAACATGAACACTATGTAAGCTCCTTATGAATTTACTTTGGTGGTGGAGGTTAGGATAGATGTTCTAATGTCTCCTAAATCTACCTCAATTTTTAGGATAAATCCATAAACATTGGTAGATTCCTGTTGCCAAACAACCCCTAAACAACCCCTAAGTACAGAAGTTAAGAATGTTTCAAAGTTGAATATGCCCCTTGAAAGGAAAAGCTAGACGAAGAATGTTTCAAAGTTGAATCTGCCCCTTGAAAAGAAAAGCTGAGATAAGCTTTTATTTGGAGTACCATCATTAACACATAGTTAGGAGCAGATACGGATATTCACCAGAGCAGGTCGCATAAAAGGCCCAGGGCTATATCTCAACCAATCCCGTTTGGTTTGATGAAAAACGTATCTAAGTTCCTGAACTGGCACAAGATCCCGATCTTTTTGCATGAAAATACGCGCAAAGCTCTTTCTTGGACTCCACAGCGTTTCCCGACCCTATGCTTTGTGTATATTACCAAACAATCGCATCGGAATTCACCAACTCGATCGCATTTTGGTACGACAGCCAAACATGGCCTTGGAGTCCACACCGGCCAATAATTGGGGCTGAATAGAAAATTAAAAGGGAGAGGGCGACATGGATCTTCAAATTAATGGAAAAGGTCTAAAGTTGTTTATTGCACCTTCCTCTTTTTCCTGCTTTTGGACTAAAGCTGGACAGCAAGAGGGCACGCAGTGCTGCCCCCACTTTAGTTATTTTTTGATACGACATTTTTATATTCATAATTGAATCTCTTTCTTGCAACTAGAGAAATATATACAATTTTTTTGAAATTTAAAAAAATGTTTTTGTTATTACTTTATTAAGATATCGACTAAAAAATGTCACGCAAAAATTAACATATTTGCAAAAAAGACCATATATGAATTGTTAAAATAGGAAGGCCAAACCCATAGAAACTGTCCATCTGATCCACTTGGTTTGAGGGGTTCCACTTAAGACCTTCCTTCAAGTTGAGAGAGACAAACCAATTTTGATTGATAAGGAAGGCATGATTGGACATATATGATATTACTCTTCCTAAATCTCTCAATTTACCAACCAAAACTAAACGAGGTCAATTTAATTTTTTCAAGAGCCCAAAATTCCCTTTAAAAAGACGAAATTTCATTGAAGTAAATTCATTTATTTCCGTCTTTCTCTTACAATCTTGTTAACTTCTTTTGAAGGGTATTTTGAACTCTTTAAGAAACAGTTTAACTTTATATTTAGAACTTAATGTCTATTATGTGATCTCCTTAAAGTCGACAACCCAAATAATTATCATCAAAGTTTGGTAGCAACCTGTTTTTCCTAAATAACAAGTTGGCAACTGTAAATTTGATCGGGGTCTCATCCTCGTTGGGTTGGACCACCAAAATGTGATTTTAGTTGGTTTTGGATATAATCCTGTTTGGAACTACTAAATCTAGATCTGGATTTGGCTGTCAATGCCATAAGAAGATCATAAAGCAGCCTTGGGCACCTGCTTTTCGATGCTCAACATCTGGCATCGTGCATAATCAAAATCAAAGCAGAATTTTGTTTACTTTCTACTGCACATGGACCCATTCCGGACCCGTAAAATTCCTGGAACAACTTGGTCGGGTCACGTTCAGACCTGGATCCGTGCTTATCCGAAGCATTTATGCTGCTTTGTCTTTGGTCGGCAATCATGTGAAAAAGAACTTTAAAGTATATAACTACACATTATATTATGTTTTTACACAAGAAGTGGTCGACCCAGAAAGTTAAAGCTGAGGAACACCGATGTAAGAAGTTTCGGTTTTAAGGGGATTCAATATATAGTAAATTGAATCATATAAAGAAACTAATATATAAATAAACTAAAAATTCTATGACGCGTGTGGGCAAACTATAGAGCTCATTGGAGAAGGACTACGTTCCGGAATACTTTTGCCGTATCTTGGGTTTGAACATATGTGTCACCGATCGAACCAGGACAGCATGTCTGGCATGGGCATAGTGTGGTGGGGCACAATCAGCTGTTTATTAATTAGACCCACCTTAGCATTTCATATTCTCTTATAAAAGCTAAGTATTAAATCAAAGCATAATTACTCGTAAATGAAAAGGATTCTGAGATCTTCCCACATCTCAAATCCCATTTGTTAACTTTTGGTAACAAAATGAAAAAAATTCCGCGTATCATACCCAATTCAAATTTGAATTCAGATCCAAATCCAAATCCAAATCCAATTAAAAATATGTACGATACTAGTAATGGCCAAAGATAAATGTCTCGGGATATTCCGATACGAATCGGTTGTCCTGAGTTGAGGAAGGGAAGGAGCAAGGACGTTGACAAGCCGAAGCCGGGGACTCGAGTGGGCAACGTCCCGCTCGTGCCGATTCCCACGTGTGTAGCAACCTGATAATAAAAAGCTTCCGCCCCGTATTTAAGCACCAGCCCGCCTTCCCTTTTTTTCCTCATTTTTTCTCTTCCTCCGCTTTTCCCATCTCTCCTCGTTTCCTTTTGCAGGGAAACCAGAAGAGGAAGGAAGAGGAAGGACGAAGAAAGAAGAGCGAGAAGAAGAAGATAAGAGAAAGGGAGAGGCTTGAGCTTCTGCTCCACGCCGCAGATCCGGTCGCACGCTGGCCGTCGATCGCCGTTTCATCTGGTCAGGTCGCCGGCCTCCGTCTTTATGACGAGCTAACCACGATCCCTCTGCTGCCCCTGATCCGCCTCCCGCCCCCTCTGTTTCCTTCTTCATCTGGCTGACCGCGTGGCTACTGTCGGGAGAGAGTGAGAGATGGGGGCGGTCACTTCGTCCATGGCGGCGAAGTTTGCGTTCTTCCCGCCGAACCCTCCCTCTTACAAGGTAGTTACTGATGAGGTCTCCGGGCGGCTGACGCTCACCGACGTGCCGCACCGCGAGAACGTCGACGTTGTGAAGCTGAGCACTCGGCGGGGAACGGAGATCGTGGCGATGTATGTGAAGAATCCAATGGCGAGCCTTACGCTACTCTACTCGCACGGCAACGCCGCGGATTTAGGACAGATGTATGAGCTCTTTACGGAACTGAGTGTTCACCTCCGCGTCAACCTGATGGGGTGAGTGACCGTATTTTTTTATTTGGTTTATCGTTTCCGGTGGGATTTATGGGTTTTTTCCTTCATTATGGAGATTCCAAATTTAACTTATTCTGGGAAGCTCTTTCCTTTCATTAGGTGTTCGATGCGTATCTGTCTTTTGGGGAGTCTTCAGAAAAATCTAATCATTTTCAGGGTTTTAGACTCTAAAGTTTGTTTTGGAGGGAACTTGAATTTGCAACTGAGCTTTCTCCTTTCGTAATGCTACCGTTCCAGAATTTACTATTTTTAGATTTTATGTTGTCGAAATTTTCTCTCTTGATTATCGTTTTGAGAATCATTTTCTTGTGATTTTTTTGCTGTTAGCATTTCGGATTTTAAATGTATTGAAAACCTACGGAAGGATATTCTCCAATTCCAACACTTCATGTATAGCATTTACTTCCGGATGGCTTGTTTCTCTCTCTCTCTCTCTCTCTCTCTCGCTTTCCTGTCCTGATTCTTCATGTTCGAAGTGTAGACATGGTTTACGATGCAGTTGGTACAAAATCTGTAAGGTTTTCACTTTTAGCTACATTAATTTTCGTATCTGAGATAAAGGTATCTACACGCTGATTAGACGCCAACTATTCTGAAAATATATTGTCTTGCATGTGCTAATCGTGTTTAAAAGGCTGAAACACTTACCAAACGCATGGAAATGAGATTTTCTTAATAAACTTTTTCTTTATCTTTGATGTCATCTTTCAGCTAGAGTTCAAGTTATTGATGGGTTTTATAGATCAGCAAGTGCACTTGATTGTGGATTCCATGAATGTTGATCTACTAACGTTTGAGAATTAGCAGTTGTAATTTTGCGACTATATAGTGTCTCATAGTGCTTCTTATTGACTTAGTGTTTCAGATTTTGTTCGTCTTGAATATTCTGGTGTTTTAGAAAATCTCATTATCATTAGTTCTCTTGAATACAATTAAGATATGATAATGGCAATTTTCCATGTCAAGGTTGGAGCTAGTTGTTTTCTTGCCTGATGATGCAGGTTGAAGATTGCACGTGATCAAATATTTAATTTTTTTTGTTATTTTATTAACCATAAGGGGCTCTAAGTCGTATATGTGATGGTTTTTGATATTTGTAATATATTCTGTACTTCGGGATTGTTATTGTCCTCATTACTTCAATTTGCATGTTATACCAATTCTAACATGTTCACATGTAGGGGAATTTATTAGCTCTTTTTTCTTGAATTTTATCACGACTATGCTTAACCAATGAGACTATGCTGCACAATAGAAATATTATTTTTTAACTTGCAAGGCTTGAATTTTGCAGGTATGACTACTCTGGCTATGGACAATCATCTGGTAAGGTAAGTTGTTAACTGTTAACAAGTCAACCCATCTTTTTATTCAAACCAACTTTAAGAAATTCTCATCTCTGTGCTGCAAACTTGAACTCACCACTAGATGTGTCTGAGGAAATAATTCAGTTTTATGGTTATGTGTGATATCAGTAAGTTAGTGTTCTATAAGCTTAACAAATCCTGAAACAATTTGGTAGTAACACTATGGCCATCTTAGCAATTTTTGCATTGACTCAATGACATTTGTTAGCTGGATATTTGAAATGCATAACACCCGTGAACTTTTTCTTTATAGAACTCCTGGAATGCGTAGGTCCTCAGTAGCTGATGTGTAAACAAAAATGGTTTTACTAACTTATCTGATTTATAGACTTGTAAGCTTTTCAGCAGCTACTTATGTCCATGGACGGTTTTGCTTTAAATATCTAGAAAGTCATATTTATTGTTGTGTCACGTAACTGGGTGCTAGGAAAGATGGACTGGAAGTCTGGAGCAGTCTTAATCTTCTAGGCTTTGCACAACACAGCACTCTTAGGGCTTGCAGCCATATCTCTTACTGGTAGTCCAAGCACTTCTATCATTTTCATCAAGCAGTGGCCTTCATCTCTTAGCTTGCTTTATAAATAATAAATAAACTGCCAATAATGCTCTTAATGCTACAATTGATAAAAGGCGCTTCTAGATCTATATACGACCATGAAAAGGCTTATATCCAGCAGATTTTAAATGGTTAAAGTAAAGTATGATCATATGATAATGGCATGAATCTGGCATGAATACAAATACATATACATGCATAAATGGGCATCTTGCTGATTCCCCACACATCCACATTTGTATTCACATAAACATGCATAAAAAGATTATGTTCTTTGATTTATTGCAAGACTAATTTATTTTATAAACTTGTACTTTCCTGGCTTTTCTGGTAGCCAAGTGAACAAAATACATATGCAGATATAGAGGCAGCTTACAAATGCCTCCAAGACACTTATGGAGCAAAGGAGGAAGATGTTATTTTATATGGTCAGTCAGTTGGAAGTGGCCCAACTTTGGATTTGGCGACCCATTTGCCTCGCTTAAGAGCTGTTGTGCTGCATAGCCCAATAATGTCTGGCTTAAGGGTCATGTATCCTGTAAAACGATCATATTGGTTTGACATTTACAAGGTTCGAAATAGTATATTGTTATAGAAATATTATTTTTTGCTTTGTTTCTTGCTTCTCAATTAGGCTGAGCCTATGAAGATGTAACTTTGCATTCTTTTTTGTCCCTTGGCAGAACATAGACAAGATCCCTTATGTCAGTTGTCCTGTGTTAATCATTCATGTAAGTTTATTCTTTGTACTTACTAGTGTTTTTTCCTTATAAACATACCAGTCCTGGTTTTTGATGTTTTGTTCTTCCTACTTTATAAGTGGGTCTTTTATTAGTTCCTCATGTTGTTATGTCTTGACCCTAACTTTCTTCCTCAGCTGTTGAATTATTTTCAAACACCAGTAGACATGTGGGTATTCCTTTTTCTATCTCTGCATATAATGTGGCTGTCCCATAGATTGCAAAATGGCATGTAGGACTGCCAAGAAGTTTTCATTCTGCCTTGTCTTTTTTGTTAATTTTTTACAAGCTTTGTGACTGGAACAAAATATTTTTCCTTTTGTTTTCTCATTGTGATTGAATGTTGATGATGGATATCAACTTTGTTCATCATGCATCTTTTTAATGGAATGAAAGTCATTGTGTCGGAAAGTTGGTGATTATGTTGTGCTGATGGGTTTAATCAGATTTTATGTTGAAAGTGGTTGAGACTAAGCCAAAACCTTTGACATGGCCTCTGCATACATTAAGTTTAGAAGTGAAAAGATCTCTGCCACTTGCTGTGTAAGTAGCAAAATTTGTTGCTTTCCCTCTTGTTTTCTTTTGGCTAGGGGTTCTGTCGTCTCTTTTATGGAACTAACCAAGGTTCCCAAACAAAATGATGGCAATTTATGCTGCAACTTGAAAGCCCCTACTGAACGAGATTCAGTTTAGATATGTCTAGAGTGTGTCTGATTACCTTAATTTTTTTAGGGCTCAGTCAGGTCCAAATTCCAACTGTTTCCTTTTTTCTCTTTCAATGTAGATATGATCCAGGATTGAACATCATACTTTCTTGGTGTCTAGGAGAATCTTAGAGAGATAGAACTCATTTTCAACGCTCTTTGTCTATCAGTCTGATTCCACCTTGACCAACTGTCAATCCATGTCACATGAGTAGGGGTGCGAACTAACTTCAAAAATCACCAGTATGAGGGTATGGCCATACATATATATTTATATATATAACAACAAGATTTTAGCTAAATAAACACATAAATTCATTGCTTATATTCATAAAAGTGTATTACTGAACAAAAAAAATACTAATATATACACAAAAATACAAAAAAATGCTAAAATATACCCAAAAAAAAAAAACTCAAGGCTGCTGTGTCCAGGCCTGCACCCATGTCGACCGGTCTGGACATAGGTACTTAACTTGGCCTTTTTAGCATTATGCTGACAATGTGGATGGCTTGTCAGACAAACATGAACTGGCATCAGTATTCATGCCTTATTGTTTGTGCTCTGGAATGACCAAAGTCAAGTATGATTCACTGATGATGGCCAACTTTTCATGATAAAGGTGCATGATATTTCTAGCTTTGCATGTAGCTATATGATAAATACATTACTGGCTGAAGTTAAATTGTTGAGAGGACACACTGCTTGCTTTGGAATGGATCTCCATGAATGGTGGCATGCATAACAAAAATCCAATATCCATGAAGATGAGGGCAAGAAGTAACAAATGAACATGTATTGTTAAGTATGTCGTTATGATTTGTAATACACCAATCGATAACTGATGCATAAGCATCGTGTTCTTTCTTGTACTGGTGAAGATGAAAACTCCAGGTGGTCCAGTTTTTCATGTTTTACTGAAGTGCATATTTGGTTACATATGGATTTTTTTTTGCACCTTTTAGCTTCTTCTGCAATGCTGTAACTAAAATGCTTTCTTTATACTAGAATCATGTTAATGTTGTTGTCTAGGCATTGATGAACAATACAATCTGGCCCTATGGAGAAGTAGTTTGATAATCGGCTTGTGGTGACATTCTTTTGCAAGAAGTCCAAGACGGTAACTGAGGAAAATTGCTGACTTTTTACCACCAACTCTATTTTCAAACTGTAGCCTTTCTTATTTATTTTTTTATTTGAATTGGTCCACGATATCTCAAAAAGGTGTGAGCATGTTTATCTTTTTTTTTTTTCCATTAGTAAAACTTAATCGGGGAAGGAGTTTTGTTGGTTTTTCTTTTCGATTTTATGACTTCTTTAAGAAGAATCATTTCTTTCACAAAAGAGTGCCTCTACTCCTTTTGCCTCATTTTCAAAGACTTTATACACCGTGATTTCCATGTTGCCTCCCACTTTTTTTCCCTCGTTTTCAAAGACCTGTTGATGTCAGGTTCATGGGTCGCTAGGAATGCTTATATAGGTGAAAGTTGTTAACTTTCTGTTTGGATTAGTTGTGGTTATCAACTGGAGAATGTGGATGCAAAACTTGAAATTAACATGATGAATTTGCTGCATGCTGGACGTCCGGGTTTCTTGGGTTGGTTTTCCTGTATAGCAAGTTGGAATTTTGGAACCTTCTGCTTCCTGTTCATTGTTATGTCGATAATGGCAATCTAGTGATAAAATCATATATTCGTTTGGAAATTAAGAAGTAAATACTGCAAAATTGTTCCACTTTGTTTCCACCGTCTCCTTTCATTAACTGACATGTCAGTTTCGCAGATAGAAGCTACATATTTGCCCTTGGCCTTTAATGATTGTATTTAAGTGTACTGAGGAGTCTTTTCATAAGTGAACAGTGTGTCATTGAGTGGACACAGCTGGCTAATTAAATGTTGTGCGGCATTTAGCAGAGTTACTTCTTGTCATACCTGTGGTTCTTTTGCTGTACAAGTCATTTATTTCCCTACAGAAACAAAAAGCATTCATCCTAAATCATAGACAACGTGTATCTTGCGTTGATGGATCTATCATTTCTTCCCTTTTATGGAAGAGATTCTGTTGTTTTTTAGGAAAGAAGAGAGATAGATGTGGTAAGCTATTCTATCACATTAAAACTATAATTCTCATGGTTTATGCTGTAGTTTGTACTTTACAAAACATTGGCCTGTCATTTTCTTTCTGTACATATTATAAAAAAATGAGAATTATGTTCCTTGAGGTGAATACTTTTCCGGTTTTCTGTTTTCAAAAATGGTGCTCTCTTACAATAGGTAAAAGTCGTGATTTTGCATTTCAGGGAACAGCAGATGAGGTTGTGGATTGTTCCCATGGCAAGCAGTTATGGGAACTCTGCAAAGAGAAATACGAACCTCTATGGCTGAAGGGAGGGAACCACTGTAACTTGGAAGTCTATCCTGAGTACATCAGACACCTAAAGAAGTTCATTTTAGCAGTTGAGAAATCTCCAGGACTAAAAAACGGATCAAAGCAGAGTTCCGATATTTCAGAGCCCTCCCGCCGAAGCACTGATTGCCTGGAACCTGCACGGAAGAGCAGTGACCGGAGGGAGAAGTCCAGACCTAGCACAGACAAGGCAGAGCGTTCAAGGATGAGTACTGATCGCAGGGACAAGTCAAGGCGGAGTGTCGACCGGCAGGAGAAAGCAAGGACCAGTGTTGACCAAGTGGAGAAGCCTAGGAAGAGCACGGATCAACCTCCAGACAGAGCAAGGAACAGCATTGATCGGTCGGATAGAAACCGGACATCTTAAAGAGTCCCTTCTTTTGTGTTATAAATATTATATCTTTTTACTTTTTTCCTTTCCTTTTCCTGGTTATTGTTGCTGGCTTGTCAATTTACGTTGGGCAAAAATCTAGTTATGTTGACTGTTAGAAATCAAATGATGGCAGCTTTGGCGACATGATGAGGTCGGTGGGCTTGTGCAATACTGACTGTTTCAGGATTTCGGCTTCTCGGGTGTTAGAGGACAAAGAAGGTTAGTGGTGTTTATTTTTTTTGTGGCGACGGTGTGCATCTTCTGGTTTGGGTCTTCTTTATCATTATTGATTGGTATATCATCTGAGGCTGTTTCCATGTGATAGAGGAAAGAAAAAGAGAAAAGTGTAATTTTCTATTTTACTGGTAGAGAGCAATAATAAATCCATCTATTTAATCACCATCTTCTCTTTGCTTTTCAACTTCTGAGACTCGCCTTGAAGCTCACTTTTCCAAGGAGTGGCCGTCTCATCCCATAAGATTGTGTTGGGGATGGTCCATTCAAATAGGTGGATTTACAAATCTGGATACCAACTGTTGATTCAGATATACTCCGACCATAGACAATGTGAGCAGCTGCGACTCTCTTCCCTTCCCCTTTAGCCATGCTTCCAGAACATTGATCTCCTCCATGCTGTTCGCCTGTTTTGCTGCTACTCCCATGTATGGTGCAGCATTTCTCAACGCCTCCGACGGTTCAAGTTAGTAGTTGCAGTAACCATTGCCAACTGAGTCGGATCAGGTGCCGCTGCTGAAGACATCGGAATGTTCGTTAGATGGGACACAGGTGGACCAGGCACAAGCTGGAAATGGCCAGAAAGTTTGAGGCGGGCGGCGATCTAATTGCAATCCTAGGCGGTAGTGGGTTTTGTATAGTACCTGAAACTCTAAATGCCCGTCGTTCCCAGCTGAGAGTTGGCGGACAATCTGGCCTGCATTTGAGTTCCGCACGAGGCTGGATAGCTGAAGAGCTAGAGGGGGCCATCCAGGTTTATTTTAAAGCATTAAATCTTTCAAGATTTTGTTTTGCTATGAACTAAAGCGAAGAAGAGGAATTAGTGAGGTTTCGTTAGAGAAAATGATAGAACGTGGTTTTGGTTTTTTATTCTGGTGTTCATGGGGGAGTGCCCAATATATGCTTTCCTTCTTAAGCGAGAAAGTGCATGTGGTACGACGAGTGCTTTTCTTTTTCCCTTTAAACCTAAGCATTGCCGCGTCTAAGTGTAAACCATGAAAGACACTCTTCAAGGGGCATGGTTGGTCAGGCCAGGGGCCTGTAAAGGGATAGGTCTTTAACTAGGGATGGATTGGAATTCTCTGGGTTTTATGCGTTTGCATCTTAAGTGCTGGGATGTAGTACCTAAGGTACATTGTTGCCATCTCTCATGCACTGGTGGATGCGGGGGAATGCAGGGGAAATATGGGAGCCTTCAGGACTCAGGACACTTTTCCGAGTAGTAGTGGATTATTAACCTTTCATGCACTCGGAAAGTGCGTGAAACCATAAAGGCGCAAAAGCAACAGGGTCAAAAACAAAAAAGAAGGGGACTTCTTCTTGTTGCTCTCATATGACCTGGTGGTTCAATCTCGCTATCAATTTAATCCTTAGCCTCACCTTCTATCGGAAAATAAATACATAAATGTAATTGAAACTCACTTTTCGAATTTCTTAGGGAAACAGGGGATTGAGGGAGGTTTTCCACAAAAATGCTATATGACACCTATGCCAAGTTAATGGTCTTTGAAGCAGTGTTATTAAAATCGGCTCAACAGCTGATTCTATTTTGCGATTTGACCATGAAAAAACAACTCTTTAGAAATAGGTGGGAAAATATATAAAAACAATTAAAAACAAAAAAAAGTTACATATTCAAAAATGGTTGAAACGCCATGGTTGACGCCCCTGAATCGGCTGTACTGGTTCTGACAACAATGGATTGGAGGATTCCAAACTATTAAGTCGAAGTGTCACTTTCGGGGCTGAAGTTATTGGGGGATGTGAAGTGAATGTTGAATCGGTTAGGTTGTGCTTGCATGTTATAAGTATATAATTCTTTATGTCTGTTAGGCAAACGATATACCTTTCCGTGAATGTGCCCTAGTAAGGCTCCGTGAATTTATCTTAAGAGTAAGACAGACAGATTCATGAAACACTAAAAAATAAGTAATTCATAAATCTGCCTTAGATTTGAGGTAGATTCATAAAACTGTTACAAGCTGTTTCATTTGTCAAACAAGCTGGGCCAAGGCTCGCACTTAGTCCACACCTGCACCCTAAATCCTCATTAGACAACATTGAATTTAACCACCATATATATATTCATAAAACAGTAGCACTAGGTGTTTATGAATCTACCTAATTCATAGAACACTGACAGCTTTCTATTTGCTATTTAGGGGTGGTATGTATCTTACTTTTCATGAAATACTTTGAAAAGTGTCTTGTCAATTTAGCCATTTTTTTGGTTAGATGCATTTGAGAAACATAATGTTATTGTTCCCAAACAGCTCCTTATAAAAATTATATACGTACAGGTGGATAAAGCAGGTCTGCACAACCTAACCGATCATCTTTCACTTCACATCCCCTTAATATAAGTACAATAAGCAAAAGGCAACTCATGGATCCCAAACAGGCACCGTTTCTTGCTGTTGCAAACAACAAAAAAAAAGGGAACCTATGCGTTAGAAAGGTAGAGGAAAAATATCTCGCTATATCCCAAAACAACTTGAAAAATATGTGACGCTTTCATCATAGAGAGTAAGAAGTATGTGCTTCTGATGAAACCACAATGAATGGCGCTGTCATCAAAATTTGAATGTAGTCTCAGATAATTGCTAGTTACATCGCCATCATTTTGAAAATTTTGCCGAATTTTTGAGTTTTAATACGATTTTCACAAAAATTGCGGTCATGTTATACTTCCAAGCGTTCATTATCGAGGAAGGAAATCTCGGAAAAAAAACCATTCCGGTTAGCTATGTATGATCCAGGCAAACTCCCCTTCTTGTCTGTTAAATTACTTTTAATGCTTCGAAATTGGAGGATTCTCAGATCTTAATTACTTGAGTATTGCTCATGTTGTTCTGATCTGACACCAGATGATAACTTCCAATTTGACAACTTCGGGGAGCAACCAGTGTTATAAAACGACTTCTAAACCAAATGGGTGAGGCTATCAATTTGATGAATCAGTGGATTCACCAACTCAGGTGAGTAGGGCAAAATTGTTTGCAAAATTAGGTTTAAAAAAATAAATGAAATGATGTAGATAAAATAATTAAAAATAAGATAAGATACATTAAAAATTAATTGAATTTGACATGTGGCACCATTGAATCGGCCACATATTTGATATATAATTTTTTGTCAATGGGCAGATCTTTGAGAATTTTTATCCAAAATTGGATCCCCATTTGTTAACTTTTGAAAGTTGCCCCAAACACTAGGACTATTTTTAGTTTCTCTATGAGGTCTTCAACTTTTGTCTGCGGTGAACTTACCTCCGGGAAGAGCTATTCTCACTTTCAAACACGCCTTGGAGACAAATTTTGATACGAGGTCTGTTTTTCCCGGAATAGGTTTTGGGTTTGAATCAGAATCCAACTCCACCCAAGACAGGATTTTAGATTCGGATATGATTTGAAACCCTTGGCTTGGGAATCAAATGAATCAGGTCGAGAAAAGGGCACGGAGCTGATCCATTTTCACTTTCCCAAGCCACACACCCAGCTCGGATCTCCATCTCCGCTGTCCGGACCCAAACTTAATGCGTTCGAAGTTCGAACGACGAGGCCCATCGCTGCGCCGCCCCGCATTGCCCTAAGCTCCGTTATTTTCGCGCTCCTTCAGGTCTTCCTCCCGTCTGTCTGTCTCTCCTTCTCTCTACAGGCTACAGGGAGGGAGAGTATCAGAAGAGCTATATCACTCGCTCTTTCTCATCATCTCCCTCCCCTTCTTCTCCTCTGCGAAGCAGTGCCTTTCCTCTTCCACCTTTCTCTTTTTAGCTCATACTATATGGGTGAGGAGGCTCCGTTCTAGCGGCAATGACACTCCCCCTCCAGAGGATATTTGCTATGAGCAGCTGCTTAAGTGCTCGTTCCTACGTCGCTTCTCGACTACTCCCAATGGTACGTGCGCTCTCCGTGGCTGTGTATTAATTTCGAGTCTCTTTCTCTGTTTGGTCTTAAGTTAGGATGGCAGGTGAGTTATTGAAAATATTTGTTAATGCTCATTACGTGATATTAAGATTGGAGTTCTTTTTTTCTCCTTTGATTGCTTTTCCGCAAAATGGTCTCCGTTCGCAAGCTAAATTTCGTGGAAGAATTGGCAATTTTAGTATTCTGTTTAATGAAAGATTGGCTTTCCACGCACGAATATTCATTGAATACAGTGAAAGAGAATTGTAACGCTTTTTGCAGTTTAGGAGAAAAAAGAACATTGTTTTGCTTTTCCCTGGATCTGTTTGTAATGTTGGAGAACTTTAGTCGTTTGCCGTTCGTGGCAATAATTTGTCCGTGATTTAGCCCTGCTAAATGCACGAATATACTGTACGCCAACATGGTGAAAGATGCGTGATCCGAAGAATTTAGATGTATGTAAGCATTGTGAGGGACGAACCAATGCTTGGCAGTTCCTTTGCTGGGTTAAGGTGTTCCCTGATTATGTGAATCATGACTGGTTAATGATACAAACGTGCTCTTGGTTTGATAGATTGCAATGTTGCCACGTTATATTTTTTGGGTGAATCCTTATGAATTAGTTTATATTCCTGTTCACTAATGCGCCAAATTTGCTTCACTTTTTTGGCCACCTACTATGGTGCCTCCTGCAGGAGCGATTTCAAGCTTTGCGATGCCCATTTGGTAGCGTCTTCCTTTATTCCTCATGGAAGGAACATACAGGCAGGAATGTTATTAGACTTAAGTTACGGAAGCCGGTGGAGAAAAACAGTAATATTGTGGTTCCTGTAACTGTGGTTTCTTCTTCTAGATCGCTTTTAGCTGATGTCAATTCCCAAAAAGACTCATTAGGATGCTTAGTACAAGGGTCACAAAGTTTGCAAAGAAAAGGAGTTCCAAGGAAAATAAATTCTTTGGTGGTCTCATCATCATGCATTCTGAATAGTCCAAGTACGTTGAAGCATAGCAAATTTAGTTCCAAGGCAGTTGGTTCTTCTGTAGCACGAAACAATCACATAGATGAAAATGGTATAATTCATGAAGCTGCTATAACACCAGAATCTACAGTTGAGGGCAGTTCTCAAGTTGGCAAAAGGAAAAAAAATCTGTCTCACAGTAAGAAAACAAAGTCCTCATTAGTTGGTGAAGGAACTGCATCTAAGGAGACTTCACATCAGAAGAAGCACACAAACAAAAAATCTAATGGTAAAATTGCTCCACAGCCATCTGAGGTTGTCCCAAAGGATGATAGCTGGAACAATGGTGTGAAAAAAAGGAAATCAACAGCTGCTTCAAGGAAGAATAAACCTGAAATTGATGCATCACATGGTAAAGGTGCTGGGAAAGATCCTGTTGTTACTGTAAAAAGTAATAACCAGAAAGAGATTGAATCTGAAGATGATCCTCAGATTCATCAACCAGTGGAAAAATTGGAAGCCTCTAAATCAAAGAAGCCTTCCAAGAAATCAGCAGCCAAGAGTGCACAAAGTAAGCCATTACAAACAGGAAAAATGTGCCCTGTGATTTCGCCAGTTATAAGTCAAACTGGGAATTCCCAGCAACATCTAGGCCCCCTGTATCCTCCTCTTGGAAAAACTGTTGTTATAGTCGAATCCATTACAAAAGCCAAGACTATTCAAAATTATCTGGGAGATATGTTTCAAGTTTTACCAAGTTATGGCCATGTTCGAAATTTAGCTGCCAGGTCAGGATCAGTTCGCCCTGAGGATGACTTCAGTATGGTTTGGGAGGTTCCTTCAACTGCATGGACTCATCTGACAAGTATCAAGGTAGCACTTAATGGGTATGGCTCATCCTTCCTACTTTGATTTCTGGATGCCATCTTATGGTTTGCCTCTTCCATGGGATCTGCTGCTGTTCACATGTTAGGGGACTGGAAGTTGTGATCTTCCATCGCATTTTTTTCAAGCATATTGTTTAACATCACAACAGTTGCAAATCTTCAACATAAACTCTTTACAATTGTTAGGTATGCATTTATTCATTGTTCTAAATATAGCTTCTTGTTGGTATGAATTTCATTGAATGTGGCAAGGAAGATAGGGCATTCTTGTGATTTGCTGGGAATGGAATTCATGTACTTTCCTAATTGAAATATTGCATGGAACTTTGGGGTATTCTCCATCTCTAATTATAATATGGAGTCGTACACTTCATGACTTTGGTATCTTTAGCTATTTGGTTCAATGTTGTAAAAAGCGTATCATAAGCCGTATTGGTCCAGCTTTAAGAGACGCTATATGTAACATATCGTAAATTTATTATTATTTTTTAATTCAAAAAATCAAGAAAAATAAAAAAATTCTGAAAAAATCAAGAACAATATGTCCTTCATAAAAAACATGTTTTACAGAATGATCGACTTATTATAGCTATGAAGTTATGATTCATCATTCATAAACATCATAAGTCATAACAATATCATTTTAGTAAGCACATCAAGAAACATAACATAACATGATATATATCATAAGTTCATAGCCATAGGTTCATAAGTCATAAGGTCCATAAGTCTATGAGGATAACACATCAAAAGCAAGTTTTAAATCATAGTCATAAATAACGTCTCAGAGTTTTAAACGGTGAGGTTTTCATTGGGTATAATATGGCGAACTTGAAAAAAAGGGGAAAAATAGGGTAAATTTTTAAAAATAAAAAAAACTAAAAGTCCGGAAAAAATAAAATAAGTGAGAAACTAATAACACAAACATTGAAAAATAAGTAGATTTGCAACAAATAAAAATAGAAAATGAAAAAAAAAACTGTTTGGCAATAAAAAACTGAAAAAAGTGAATTCGTTTTCATTTTTTCGTTTTTAACGTTTTTTAAGTTTTGAACAACAATTTAATTTGTCACATTTTTTCGAAAAAAATGTTTTTTTTGTGTCTATGGCAAATTAAATGTTATGCATTACAACACAAGATGATCATGAAATGGTGAAAATTTTCAATGTCAATACATATAACAAATGAAAGCACTCTCAACTCTCATTCATAATCTTCGTTCTCATCTTTATCTCCACCTGCATCTTCATCTTTATCTCTTCGTGAAGTTGAAGATCCTCACTGCCATATCCAGCAGACTCTCCTTCATCATCAATTTCTGTTCTTTTAGCTTCAAGGTTGAAGCATGATCATCAAATATTGTAGTTGGTTCTTCCTCAATCCATGGTTCTAGATCATCAAAGTTTTCCAAGCTGATAGGATCAACCTAAGATGTGTGCTTCTTGTTGATGTTTTTTGTAATTGTCCATGTTAAATAAGAGAAAACTTGTTAGTATATAATTATATATATTATAAAACAAATGTATGCTATCTTAAGCTATATTACCTTTGTTTGAACCTCATATTAATATCGAACAAAACCAAGGTCATTCAACCTTTTATGCTCAAGCCTGTTCCTATTCTTGCTGTGGATATATTGGAAAAAACTTCAATTCCTTTCACATCCACTAGCACTAGATGTCTGGCTGAGGACTTTAATTGCAAATATCTAACGTTTAGACAATCATCCCAAGCCTATTCCAACACAAATCTAAACAAAAACTGAAGGGAATCTCATGTACAAGTAAACTAACAAAAAAGATAACAAATGCAAAGTAAAATAAAAATTTCAATGTATCTACCTGAACGCATGGTTGTCTTGGCTTGAATGGCTGTGCTTATTCCCATGTCACCTCTACAATTATCATACAAGTCATACAAATCGAACTTATTGTGCACAACATCTTATGCTCTAGAATCTATCACTGACACTTTAGCACTGTTAGAATATCATGTATTAGGGTACCGGGTCTGGATATGGACCCGGTCCCATGGGCACGGGTACCGAGAGTGGCTCGGTACCCTAGGCGGGTCTCCCTCTTATATATTCTCACTTATGGTGTAATTGTTGATTAAGTGGAATAAGACTTTCTCTCTCCTAGGGTTGCGGTTGTGCACCTAGGTAGAGCTTCTCCGTGGTTTTTCACCTCTCTTTGAGGTTTTCCACGTATATTGTGTGTCTCTTTTCCTTCTCCCTATCTCGTTACGTGTTTCTACATGGTATCAGAGCGGACGAGTTTGGGAAAGTTTTAGGGTTTGTGAAGTTCCAACCCTAATATCTCTCACCGTGACTACCGTCACCCCTGCAGCCGCCGTTGCCGCCGCCACTGCCGCCACCGCCACCGCTGCTGCCGCCGCCGCTGCTGCTGCCGCCACCGCCGCCGGTGTCACCCCTTTTACGGCGTCACTCTTGTGCCGTCGTTCGTGTGTTGTTGTCCGGCGTCGTCGTCTTGCTTCCCGGAGAAGAAGGGATATATGCGTGCTTAGGCGCTGACGTAAAGGAGGAGATGAGCGTAACTTGAGGATTGCCTCAATGTCCGCCGGCGCTCCGGCGATCGCATCCCTCTTTCCTTACAAAAGACTGAGGTTAAATTGGTCTTACGGGTGAAGACTTTACTCATCTCGAAGTTGATTTCCTATTCACTTCTATACCGTGATACTTGTTGGTTTTGCCTCTTGAATCTTGATTCCAGCAAAGAGAACGTGTGGTGCAACTTCTACCCGTGGGAGATTGCAGCTCAAGAGAGAGGAGACATCGCTTCCGTCGAGCGACATCGACGATTGTTTCCCCCAATCGACATTCTGGTCACTCTTGGGGTTGATTGGGAATCCGGTGAAGATATTACCTCTCTCTCTTTATCGTTTCTTTCTTGATAGAACTTGATTTTTCTCTCGTTCTTGAGATTCTATCCAAGGAATTTACTGCCCGTTGGTGCTCATCGTTGTTTTGCGCCGCTGGTGACCTGCGGCGCCGTCGTTGTCTCTCTCTGGTGATCGTGATGACTGAAGAGATGACTTCCAAGGTCGGTGATTGGATTGTTGATAGCGGATCTACGCATCATATGACAGGGGATCCTAAGATGTTTCAAGAATATAAATTGTCTTCCGGGCAGCAGCGCGTGTCTATGGCTGATGGGTCTTCTATTTCTGTGGCTGGAAAAGGGAGTTTGTCCTTGTTGAATAAATATCTTCTTCATAATGCTCTTCATGTCCCCAATATCCCGGTGAATTTGTTATCTGTCAGCAGTATTACCAAAGAACTCAATTGCAATCTAATCTTCTCTGTTGATCGGTGTTTCCTGCAGGACTTGGTGACGGGGACGAAGATTGAGATTGGTTCGGTTATTGATGGACTCTACAGACTGCCCGTGCAGGTTGCTTCTGCTCTCATTTCAGCCACTAGTGGACAGTTGTCAGGTGTGGAGGACAGATCTACCATCGTGCGATGGCACGAGCGGCTTGGCCATCTCCCGTTCCAATTGATTNAGGAAGAACCGTCATTTGTTAAATGTCACCCGGGCCATTATGTTTCAACGTCATGTCCCTAAGCGGTACTGGGGTGATGCACTTCTCACTAGTGCTCATCTCATTAACCGTACGCCTACTCGTGTGTTGAATGGTCATTCCCCTTATTCTGTTCTGTGGCCTACTCAGAATCCCTGGCCTTTGACCCCTCGGGTGTTTGAGTGTGTTTGTTTTGTCCATGATCATAGTCCCACTCTCAAGAAACTTGATCCTTGGTCCATCAAAGCTGTCTTTTTGGGGTATTCCTCCACCCAGAAGGGATACAAGTGTGTCAATCCTAGCACTTTCAGAGTATATGTCTCCAGGGATGTTACCTTTCATGAACATGAGGCGTACTTTCCTGTGAATCCTCTTCAGGGGGAGTGTCTAGGGAACAAAGGGGAAGAGTATTCCTCAAATCAGTTGATTCAGTTTATGGAATTCTTGAACTACAAGGCTAGTCCCAGTGCGATTGACACGGTCAGTGAAGACAGGGGCAGTCATGTGGAAGGGGGCTCTGTGGATACTCAGGCCACAGCCGCCCGTGATAACTTGTTTGGCCAGGTTTATGTCAGAAAGCAGAAAGTTGCAGTGGAAGATGTTGAAGAAGTTACAGTGGAAGATGTTGAAGATGTTGATAGAACCTGTAGAAAATCAAACCACGGAGAGGGAGAAGAGAAGAAAAACACACGATGTACGTGGAAAAACCTCGAACGAGGAAAAAACCACGGGAAGCTCTACCTAGGTGCACTACCACAACCCTAGGAGAGAGAAAATATATTTCACTTAAACACCAATTACACCATAAGTGAGATTATAAGGAGAGAGAGGAGAGAAGCCGCCTAGGGTACCGAGCCTTGCCTCGGTACCCGCACCCTACCTCGGTACCCGCGCCCCAAGAGCCGGGTCCAGATCTGGACCCGGTTCCCTATAACATAACGTATTCTAACACTCCCCCTCAAGCTTGGCATACATATCAAACATGCCAAGCTTGCTAACATTCTTTTCGAATGAAGAAGTACATAACCCTTTAGTCAACACATCTGTGACCTGGTCTTCAGACTTCATATATGGCAGAATTAACTCTTTGGAGTCGATGCGTTCACGGATAAAATGGCGAACAATTTCCACATGCTTTGTTCTATCATGCAGGACAGGATTATTAGCGAGATTAATCGCCGACTTATTGTCACAGTACATCTTCATTTTATCTTCCAGTTTAATACCAATGTCAGTCAGAAGAATCTTCAACCACAACATCTCTGTCACCCCCATAGCAACAGCCCTGTACTCAGCCTCTGCACTCGACCTCGAACACACTTCTTGCCTCTTGCTCCTCCAAACAACCAGGTTGCCACCAAGAAAAATACAGTAGCCAGTAGTCGATCTCCTCCATCCTGCCCAATCTGCATCAGAGTAGCCTTCAATGGTAAGATCATCCTGTCTGGTATAGAGCAAACCTTTTCCTAGGTTGTTCTTCAAATACCCCAACACCCTTTCTGCACTCTTCCAATGACAATCAGTGGGAGCATGCATAAATTGACTTAGAACATTCACTGCATACGTGATATCAGGACGAGTTAGTGTAAGATAGATAAGCTTACCCACTAGTCTTTGATATCGGCCTTTTCCTTCCTCATTCACAACATTCTCTGTCTTGATACTGATCTTTGTGCCTGATTCCATTGGTGTAAGGTAAGGCCTACAACCAAGTTTCCCTGTCTCTTTTAACAAGTCAAGTGTGTACTTTCTTTGACTCATAACCAACCCAGTTTCAGATCGAGCAATTTCTATTCCCAGAAAGTATCTCAGCTTACCCAGATCCTTGAGATCGAACTCCTTAGCTAACATTTCTTTCATTTTTCTGTTCTTTTTTTCATCATCACCCGTGACTACATATCATCCACATAAACAAGGAGAAGACTAACCATACCATCTCTCTGCTTTATAAAAAGAGTATGATCCCCATTCCCTTGCTTGTATCCTGTAGACTTCATAACAATCCTTAACCTTTCAAACCAGGCCCTAGGAGACTGCTTCAGGCCATACAGAGCCTTCTTGAGGTGACAACATTTTCCCTCTTGGGCATACCCAGGAGGCATGCTCATATAAACCTCTTCTTCCAGATGGCCATTCAAGAAGACATTTTTCACATCAAGCTGGTCAATCCGCCACTTCCTGTGCACAACAAGAGCAAGAATAACCTGCACAGTCTTCAACTTGGCAACAGGAGCAAAGGTCTCAAGATAGTCGATCCCATACTTCTGGCTAAATCCCTTTGCTACCAAACGAGCTTTATATCGATCAACGGTGCCATCGGGTTTGTACTTCACATTGTAAACCCACTTAGAGCCAACTAAGTGAGTTCCTCTAGGAATATCCACCACTTCCCATGTGTTGTTCTTAGCCAAAGCCTCCATCTCCTCAGTCATAGCCTGTAACCACTTGGGATCCTCCCTAGCCTCATTCACCGACCTAGGAATCACAACTTTAGACAGAGATGTGATAAAACATCCATTTTGTTAGTATATTCATTTTGTATCTAAATGGGTCTGTTTGGATTCGGGCACTTGTTCATGACCCGACCCGTTGCTTTTCACGTCCGTATAAAGGGACGACGAAAGCTATTTTGTAGATAGCTGTTATTGAATGAAGAAAAGTTAACTTTTGTTTTATGCTGTCTTCTTTGTTGCTTTCTACCGTAAGTGTAAAGTTTCTTTCATCTCGTTCAGCCTTCATCTTCAAGTTTGTTGTTGTTGTTCATCTTCAAGTTAGTTGTTCATCTTCAAGTTTCAAGTTCGTTGTTCTTTGCAAAATTACTTTGCATCAAATTGGTATCAGAGCAAGGCTTCGTCCCTGCCCTGCCCTGTCGTGCCATGGCTACAAGAGAAACGACTGCAAAACAACCAAAGGAAAAAGAAAAGTTAAACGATGCTGCTGCTACGGAAAAAAGAGTTACAGAGCCCGCATCAAATGAAAATGAAAAAAATCAAATAGAAATGGTGCAAACGGAAGAAGATAATCAAGAAGTTGTACAACAAACTCTGGCGAAGCACGACTCAGAAATCACCCGTATGAGGCAGGATCTTCTGTCGTAACCAGAGATATTGATGAAATCAAAGGAATGCTTAGCTTGGTTTTGCAGAACACCCAGAATAAAAATGAGAATCACCAAGCGTCTTTTGCTGCAAACCGTGGAGGGGAACAATCTCGAAACCACCCTGCCAGAGGCACTGGGGTTTTGGGGGGACTTCGTCTGGTGGGAGTTCTGCCGGAGTCCCGTTGCTGGCTGGCGAACCATATCCGACATCAAGGCCACTTGCCGGAGTTCCTCTGCATTTGCCTGGAGCGTCTTCCCTACAACGTCAAGTGGAATCGTTGGCCCTGCCCGCTGGTCAGCAGGCGGCGGTGCTTTGTCCGGCGAAGGGAGCTATGGTGGCGACGGCTCTTCCCATCACGATGAGCGGAGCAGGTGAATCACGACGGGCTTCGCCGTTTCCGTCGCCGGCCGGTGGTGGAGGAGGAGACGTTGCAAGCTGTTCCGTTCGACGAAAGGGGGAAAATTTGGTGGCGCCTCCTTCCAACTGGCCGCCGCCCATACCACTGCCTCCCGCCGTCGCCATGCCTCCCGCCACAGATCGTGAACCGAGGGAGAGTCGCCCTCCGCCGCTCGTCCACCATCATTACGGGTGGGGGGCGGTGGGCGCCCCTCCCGCTGGTTTCCCCTCTCTGCTACACACAGAAAGGGGAAACGTCGAGCCTGACCGCTCGATTTCTTTTGAGCGGCTCGAATCCGGATCCATACCACCCGATTCATGGGTATATGGGTCTGAATCCGGGCCCAAGTTACGTAGATTTCCATTTTCAACCCGGTTTGGATCCGTTAGTGCCCCAACCTCTGATCCAAACCTATAATTCTAGCCTTGAACCTGCCCCAAGACCCAACCAAGACCATAATCGGACCCGGAACCCTCCCAGTTTGATTCCTAGACCTGATCAAAACCAGATCCATTCTCTTACGGATTCTGGATCGAGTTCAAATCCAGCCTACTATCCACAAAACTCGATCCATAATCCAACCCAAACCACCCTGGGTCCGACGAATAGTTTAGGAGCAAACCCGATCCAAACCCAATCCAACCCAAACCTTTATCCAAACCCCTATCCAAATCCGTCTACAAACCCATACCCAAATCCACATGTGATTCCTTTTCACGCCCCATATCCATTCCCAAATGCATACCCCTATCCCTATTCGACTGCCCATGTGACCCACGCCCCAGATCCAGTTCCATTTCTTGCAGGTGCAGTCACAGAGCCACCACTACCGCAGGCTCCACCACAGAGGTGTCAGCGGATGGGTCCCCTTGCAGATCAGACCCGCCCGAGGCCACCTCCTGTTGAGCCATACCGACCTCGTGCGCCAGTCGAGAATGACAGCGACTCAGTGTATTCAGATGATGACGAGTTTTGGCGAGCACATCCAGCAGGACCAGTTGACCATCGACACAGGCGCATCGTAGAGCGTCCAGATCGCCCCACCAGTTATGGGGTGAGGTTGGACCTTCCAGAGTTTGTTGGACGATTCGACGCACAGGAGTACTTTGACTGGGCATATGCAGTCCAGTTTTTCTTCGACTACCACCAGGTGGAGGAGCATCACAGAGTGCCACTTGCTGCGACTAGACTACGTGGGCTTGCACAGACATGGTGGTTTGAGCTTCAGAGATCGTATGAGCGACGCGGTCAGCGACCTGTGCAGGCTTGGGGGGAGATGCAAAGGCTGATGCAAACCAAGTTTGTACCTTCAGACCACGCTGAGAGGGCCTACAAGGAGTACCTCAATCTTCGTCAGGGCTCGAGGTCTGTAGCAGATTACACAGCAGAGTTTCATCGACTATCACTGCGCGTCCAGATTGTGGAGACTGAGCGTCAACAGGTTACCAGGTACGTTTCTGGTCTTCGTCCCTCTATTTCTGATGAATTTAATTGTGCCAGAGTAGATACTCTAGATCAGGCAAGCAGTTATGCAATGAACATAGAAGAAACCTTGAAACGTAAGCACGAAACCCGAGTGTCTAGGGGTGATGCCTCGTATCGCCCCAAGTCAAGTTTTCCAACTAGGGGAGCTAGCTCCTCGAAACCTGTTGAGTCAAAACCAGTACCGCCTTCTCCTGGTAAAGGCGAGCAGTCAGGTCCAGCCTATAACACCCGGTCTAAAACTCGTAGTTCTGACCAAACCATCCGTTGTTTTAGGTGTCATGAGTTAGGTCACCTGGCTTCAAAATGTCCAAATTCCCAAAAGAAAACTCACCTAGCTGAGACTATAGAGGAACCGCCAGATTCTGATGGTAAGGAAGCCTCGAGTGGCTCATCTGATGCAAGTTCTGATCAGGATGATGCTGTACACTTTGATGGTGATGACATAAGCAACCTTTTATCTATACGTCACGTCTTGACTGCACCTAAAGGAAAGTCAGATTCTTCGTGGTTGCGTAGTAACATTTTTAGAACTCGTTGCAAGTGTGAGGGATATGTTTGTGATGTGATTATTGACAGTGGTGCATGCGAGAACCTAGTTTCACAAGAGGCAGTTACTACCCTAGGCTTGAAACTCGAAAAGTGCACTCAACCTTACAAGATGGCTTGGTTCAAAAAGGGAGAAGAAGTTCATGTCACCCAACGGTGCCTAGTAAAGCTTTCTATGGGACCACATTACCTGGATGAAGTGTGGTGTGACGTTGTTCCAATGAATGCATGTCACATCCTTCTTGGTCGACCTTGGCAATTTGATCGAAAGACTGTTCATGATGGGCACAAGAATACCTATTCATTTAGGTTTAAGGGCCGGAAGGTTGTCTTGCTACCCACTAAGGAAACCACTACACAACGAGTTGGTCGTCCAGTGCAACCATCAAGTTTTGTGGGGTTATCTCGTAAAGAATTCTTGGATCATTGTAACGAAGATGGATTTTGCTATGCTTTGATTGTTAAACCTGTGTCTTTAATTTCATTAGATATTCCAAAAGAGGTAGCGCCACTCATTTCTGAATTTCAAGACATTATGCCAGACGATCTACCTCCGGGATTGCCACCAAATCGGGATGTTCAACATGCTATAGACTTTGTCCCGGGTGCTAGTTTACCCAACTTGCCAGCTTATCGGATGAACCCCATCGAGCATGCTGAGTTGCAGAGGCAAGTGAATGAATTGTTGCAAAAGGGTCACATTCGAGAAAGTGTTAGTCCATGTGCAGTTCCAGCTTTACTAACTCCAAAGAAGGATGGCACGAAACGGATGTGCGTGGATAGTCGGGCTATCAATAAGATCACTGTTAAGTACCGTTTTCCCATCCCAAGATTGGATGATATGTTGGATATGTTAGCGGGAGCTCAAGTGTTCTCAAAGATTGACTTGAAAAGTGGATACCATCAGATTAGAATTCGGGAAGGAGATGAATGGAAAACTGCGTTTAAGACGCGAGATGGACTCTATGAGTGGCTAGTTATGCCATTTGGGCTATCAAATGCACCCAGCACCTTCATGAGCGTCATGACGCAAGTCCTTCGGCCATACATTGGAAAATTTGTTGTAGTGTATTTCGATGATATTTTGGTCTTTAGCCTCACAATTTCTGATCACCTTGGACACCTGCGCCAAGTCCTAGAGACCTTGCGTAAGGAAAAGTTGTTCGTCAATGCCAAGAAATGTAGTTTCCTTACTTCGAACCTTGTCTTCTTGGGATTCATTGTTTCGTCAGAAGGGGTGCAGGCTGATCCCTCTAAAGTGCAAGCTATCGTAGACTGGCCAACGCCGAGAACAGTAGGCGATGTCAGGAGCTTTCATGGTCTTGCCACTTTCTATCGCAGATTCATCAAAAACTTCAACACCATTATGGCTCCTATCACAGAGTGCCTCAAGGGTGAGACTTTTAAGTGGACCAAAGCGGCTAAGGACGCCTTTTGCAATATCAAAGAGCGAATGACTCATGCCCCTGTATTGGCTTTACCAGACTTCACTAAGGTATTTGAGGTAGAATGTGATGCCTCCAAGGTTGGAATTGGAGCTGTGCTTAGTCAGAACAAGAGGCCGATCGCTTTCTATAGCGAGAAGCTAAGTGGAGCAAAATGTCAGTACTCTACCTACGACTTAGAGTTCTACGCTGTTGTACGAGCCCTTCGATATTGGAGACACTATTTAATCTACAAAGAGTTTGTTCTGTTTACAGATCATGAAGCACTTAAGTATCTCCACAACCAAAAGAAGATGAGTGCTCGTCACGTCAAGTGGGTCAATTTCATGCAAGAGTACAGCTTCTCCATTCGCCATCAATCAGGGAAGCTCAATAGAGTTGCAGACGCCCTTAGTAGAAGGAACAACCTACTGATGTCTATGTCTGTGGCGGTAGTCGGATTTGAAGGTTGCAAGGACATGTATCAAGCTGACCCGGACTTTAGCCACATTTGGTCTGAGTGCTCTAGTGCGTCTCGACCTCTGGAATCTAAATTCTCCATTCACAATGGCTACCTTTTTCGCGGGAATAAGTTGTATATACCTCAATATTCATTACGTTTACAACTTATTGCAGAACTCCATGGTAATGGAATGTCAGGGCATTTTGGGCAAGACAAGACCTATGCTTTGATGGATGAGCGTTACTACTGGCCCAAGATGAGGAAGGATGTCATCAAGTTTTTTCAATGTTGTCGTACTTGCCAGATCGCAAAGGGGCATAGTCAAAACAGTGGTTTGTATACTCCTCTACCTATTCCAGATAGGCCTTGGGAGCATGTTTCTATGGATTTCATCGTCGGGCTTCCCAAGACGATCCGTAGGGTGGATTCAATCATGGTTGTGGTAGACAGATTTTCGAAGATGGCCGTTTTCATCCCATGCAAGAGAACGACAGATGCGCCATTGGTTGCCTCTTACTTTTTCAAAGATGTGGCACAGTTTCATGGACTTTCTCGTTCAATCACATCAGATCGAGATACGAGGTTCTTGAGTCATTTTTGGCGTTCCCTATGGTCTCTGCTTAATACGAAACTTCAATTCAATAGTGCTTATCACCCCCAGACCGATGGCCAAACCGAGGTAGTCAATAGGATTTTAGGAAACTTGCTTAGGTGTCTGGTAGGAGAAAATACCAAAACCTGGGACTTAGTGCTACCACAAGCCGAATTTGCTTATAATAACTCAGTCAATCATTCCACTGGGAAGACTCCTTTTCAAGTGGTGTATGGTCGGTCCCCCAACCATGTTGTTGACCTATCCCCAGTACCAGGTGCTGGAGAGCATGCTCCGGCGGCACTAGATGCTATTGAATATATGCGTGATGTCCATAGTCAGGTGAAGCAGAAGCTCCAGGAGAGCTACGAAACCTACAAGTCCCGTGTTGATCAGAGTCGTCGAGATGTCAATTTTGAAGTGGGTCAACAAGTTTGGGTCTACCTACGACCTGAGCGATGTCCTCTTGGCACCTATAGTAAGTTAAGTCCTAGGAAATATGGCCCTTTCCGTATCAGTCGACGTCTAGGAAAAAATGCATATCTGCTTGAACTTTCTGAGGACTGGCAAATTTCGCCGATCTTCAATGTTTCTGATCTGTTTCCCTACTCTGGTGACAATGATTCGTCGGAGACGACTTCTCTCCAACCAGGGGAGAATGATGCAGGGCAGGACCAGACCCGTCACTCTCTTGGGTCCAGTTCCTCGCTTCAGGCTCCACCTTCGGGCAACAGTGCAGTCCTTGAGCCTTCAGCCGTGGGATCCCCTGTGGACCCAGAGCTTACGCGAGAGGAGGTTCCTCTGCGTAGATACTCAAGGCGGACCAAGGGTTGAAATGTAAATTTGGTCTACATATGCTATTTTGTTATCCATTTTGTTAGTATATTCATTTTGTATCTAAATGGGTCTGTTTGGATTCAGGCACTTGTTCATGACCCGACCCGTTGCTTTTCACGTCCGTATAAAGGGACGACGAAAGCTATTTTGTAGATAGCTGTTATTGAATGAAGAAAAGTTAACTTTTGTTTTATGCTGTCTTCTTTGTTGCTTTCTACCGTAAGTGTAAAGTTTCTTTCATCTCGTTCAGCCTTCATCTTCAAGTTTGTTGTTGTTGTTCATCTTCAAGTTAGTTGTTCATCTTCAAGTTTCAAGTTCGTTGTTCTTTGCAAAATTACTTTGCATCAGAAGGGCTATGATTATGCACAAAACAACTACACCCAAACACACGAGGAGTAATAGGCCACTGATTGTGAGTAGGCAACAGGGTAGAATAAGGAGACTGACCATCCAACACCTGAGTAGGCATACAGTTAATGAGGTGGGCACTAGTGAGAAGTGCATCACCCCAATACCGTTTGGGAACATTCCGTTGAAACAGGAGGGCCCTGGTGACATTTAAGAGATGACGATTCTTGCGTTCAGCCACACCATTTTGTGGGGGCGTATAACTGCACGAAGTTTAATGAACAATGCCCTTACTACGCAAGAAATCATCGAGAGAATGGGAGACATATTCCCGGGCATTATCTGTGCGAAAAGCTTGAACCGATGTTTGAAATTGAGTTTCCACAAAGGCAACAAAGTTTTTCACAACGACAGGAACCTCAGTACATTCTTTCAACAAATACACAAACGTACATCTAGAATAATCATCAATGAGCGTCAGAAAGTAATGATAACCACGACCAGTGGGTACTCCCGAAGGACCCCAAACATCAGAATGGACTAAGGCAAAAGGACGAGTGGTTTTATTCAACGAAATGGGATACGAACCCCTGACATTTTTGCCAATTGACATACTTCACAAGCGAAGGAGTCAATGGAAACAGAAGCAAACAAATGAGGAAACAACTTTTTTATTAAAGGGAAGGGAAGATGACCCAGACGCTCATGCCACTGCAGAATAGTAGATCGATCTTCCACACCAGACACCTGACCACTCGTAGCTGAAATCAAAGCAGACGCGACTTGAACTGGCAGCCGATATAGTCCATCAATAACTGAACCAATCCCAATCTTCTTCCCCGTCACCAAGTCCTGCAGGGAACAATGATCAGCAGAAAAAATCAGATTGCAATTCAATTCCTTTGTAAAACTGCTGACAGACAATAAGTTCACAGGAATATTAGGAACATGTAACGCATTGTGAAGGCGATATTTGTTTAGCAGGGATAGACTCCCTTTTCCAGCCACAGAGATAGAAGACCCGTCTGCCATGGAAACGCGTTGCTTGCCAGAAGAAAGCTGATATTCTTGAAATAACTTTGAGTCCCCTGTCATGTGGTTAGTGGCACCACTATCAACAATCCAGCCACCAGGAGAGGGATTACCTTGATCAGTAGAGGTAGTTAGAGCTTGGGCAAGTTGAGTTCCCTCAGAAGTGGAGGCCTCCTCTGGGGTAGTAGAGAGACGTCCAATATAAGCTTGAAGTTCCTTGAGTTGATCAGACGAAAACTTGGATTTGAACCCACTAGAAGGGGTGCTCTGACTAGAGTCAGACACAGAAGGACCCCGCTTGCCCACAGGAGGACGACCTCTGACAAGTCTTTTTTCGGGATGAATATTCCAACAGAAATCCACAGAATGACCAAGCTTATGACAATGAGTGCATCGACGGGCAGGTCGCGGACCTGAGGCACGACTAACAAAGGCAGAGGGAGCAGGCTGGCGTCAGGATGCATCACAAGACGTCGTTGTTCCTCGGACTCCACCCGATCATAAACTTCTTCTATACCCGGAATATCATCACCATTGAGAATCTGACTGCGAATGGGCTCAAACTCATCCCTCAGGCCACCCAGAAACAGAAAGGTACGATCCATCCATTCGTTTTCCCAGTGGAGGGAATGGTCTAAACCGCATTTCCACTCATCAGAAACATGATAGTCGAGCTCCTCCCATTTGGTCTTCAGGGCGGCATAGAAGGCAGCCACAGACAAGTCACCCTGTTTCAGGGAGTAAATACTGCGCTTGATCTGATAAGTGTGCAGATGCCTCTTCTTACGACCATACATCTTTGCAAGAACATTCCACATATCAAAGGAAGTAGGTTTGCGCAGAATAAGGGGCTGTATATCGGCGGACACAGAACTGATGATCCACACCTTCACCTGGCTGTCCTCCAATGCCCACGTTGCCCATTGAGGATCAGACTTGAGAGGCGGCGGTTTGTCTCCAGTAATATAGGGAAGACGCCCACGACTAGTAATACCAATTTCAAGAGCAGCAGACCAAGAAAGGTAATTATCCTTGGTTAGCCGGATAGAGGTGACCTGGATCGGCACATTCTCAGTCTTTGAGGCGCTGGCCGCATCAAGAACAACATCCTTTTGAGACCCCATCTCTGCTGCCATCACGAACAAGACAAAGAGGGCGCACTCCCAGGCAACGGCCAAAAAACGACGACAGAAAAAAGACGAAGAGGATTCGGTTAAATCCATGTCACCTTGCTGCATTTGTAACAATTCTTGCTGAAATTGTAGAATTTTGCTGATGTTCTTGTCTTGAGCGTATGTCTGCCGAAGAGAATTTCACATATCTTTAGTTGTATTATAATAGCAAAGCCCAACAACAATATGAGGTTGAGTGCTATTCATAAACTGAACACTAATTATATTGTTTTCTTCCTCCCATCGTGCATACTTGCCAATTTTTTCTGTTGGCTCATCTTCTTCCAATATATATTTCTTCCCATGTCCAACGACTGACAACATGAAGGTTCTAGCCCAAACATCATAATTAGATCCGTCGAGTTTGATAGTAAATCCAAAAGAAAAAGGATTTGAGAATGCTTTGCACTCTACACCAGCCTCAATTTGTTGATTTCCAAGTTCATGTTGTAGAGACTTATTGGCAGCCATGATAAATCTTCGAAGATAAACAAATATGAAAGTTCACGGCATATTGAATCTTAATTAATACGATATGATGGTAACCTCCCACAGAGAAGAACATCCCAACAGTCGTTGTTTCTGACACGACAATCACACAGTTGCAGCAAAAATTATCTCAGATATTTATTTTCAAGCGACCAACAATTGTCTGCACATGCTTGAAGTTCTACCACCGACTGCAATCAACATAGGTTAGGGTTTCTGATCACATTTACATATTTGTGATCAATACCCTAACCCTTGACAGGTTGAGAAGTACCTTTATCAGTCAATATAGTGACAACACCTAGATGTTGATGAAGAATAAGATAACGAGGAAGCTTGTTGGTTTAGAACATCTTCAACAGGATCCCAAGACTGTCTGCTCTAATACCATGTTGTACTTTAAGACGTAGAAGAGAGAGATAGTTGAGAGAAGTTAGAGAAGAGAGGACGAGAGAGAAGTCATGAAGAAGGAAGGGAGCACATTGAAAGTTACGGTCCAACACTTCTAATTGAATAAAAAGAACTAATTAGGGTTATGTTTAACCCCTTACATAAAGAGTCCACTAAGTATTTAAAAATTCAAAGAACTACCTAATAATAAAGTTTCAAAATGCAGAAAAC
This sequence comes from Nymphaea thermarum, assembly GCA_011799765.1. Classification (NCBI taxonomy): domain Eukaryota; kingdom Viridiplantae; phylum Streptophyta; class Magnoliopsida; order Nymphaeales; family Nymphaeaceae; genus Nymphaea; species Nymphaea thermarum. The sequence goes on from JAANDH010001179.1 coordinate 66,805, forward strand.
CTCAAACCATTACATTTTCTCAACATTTGATTTCATGTATGTCCTCCAAAACTGAGCATGTTCCTTGCTTGATATCTTGGAACTGCCTCTTGAGTTGCAGGAATCTCTCTTCTGATGTAGTAGCGAGTACATTACATAACTCAAGTGTTGAAAGATTGTCATCAACGCCCACCAGAACTTCCTATGATAGTGTGGAGGTAATGTATACAACAAGAGACTGATCATGAGCCATCCGTGTCTCATATTGAAGATTGGTTTCTGCGATGGTTTCTTGAACTTGCCCTGCAACATTCTTCACTTCCCGCATGATCCATTCTCGTGGCGCAGGTGTGATGCCATTGAGATGTCCATAGAGGCGATGAATCTTGATAAAGGGAACTATTTGACGTTTCCATGTCAATTAGTTGGTATGGTTCAGTTTTTGTGAGATGAGTGAGAGAGAAAGCTAGACGACAAGATGGTGGAGTTGCGGGTTTGATCCATATTTGGACTTTGAGGCTGACGTGTAAGGATTGGAATTTAGGGCATACGACTTTGGAAATTAGGGCATGATAGGTCTAGGAATTAGGTCCGACGGCTTGGGAAATTAGGGTTGAAGGACAATAGTTTTGGGATTAGGGCAGAAATTAGATAGATTGGGGCAGAAAAACAACAGTTTTTTTTTTGAGATTAGGGCAGAAATCAGAGATTGGGCAGAAAAACAGCAGTTTTGAGATTAGGGCAGAGATTAGAAAGATTAGGGCAGAATCCAAAAACTCTTACCGGACATTCTCAATGGCACCATGTAGGATTTTGATATATTACCACCAGATGGAGTCTCAAGAAGATACAAGAGGAAGAGAGGAGAATGAGGCTGCTTGAGAAAGGAGAGAGCAGAAGAATTAGGGCCTTAGGGTGAACACCCGCCCCTTGTCATTACTTAAGCTAATTACAAGTGTTACAAATAAAATACACAAAAGAACAATAAATATTATAAGTTTGCCACCGCCCATTATGTGCTGCTCGTGGTGTAAATGGGTCGGGTCTGACTTGACCTAAACCATATCTTAACAGAGGTGTCATCCTATTTATCTCCACATGAGCACATTGCACCTCAAAGTTGTCTCACCTAAAAATTTTTGATGCTTGATATGTGGCTTGTACATCTTGAAGTCTCTTTTCAAGGGATAGTCATCTCCGGCATGTATTTTCTTCCAGTATGTGTCATCTCCAGCTGCATGAAATTGCAAGTTTGCTAGCATATGCCTCAGTTCCACAGTGCCACTGTTGGGGAAAGTTTGCTGTTTTCTCTGTGTTTTCTGCATGTTCTAGCTTGAATGGGTTTTGGCATGTGAATGCTAATTATGGAATGTGGCTAACCTGTTTTGGAGTTGCAAGTTGTTTTCTGGATCATTTGGCATAATACCTTTGTCAAATGGATAATGTTGAAGATACATTGATGTCCATTGCGTGAAGTTTCCGGCATGAGTTCTATACAAGGGGATGCAGGATTCGAATCAAAATGGGAGATTTATCCGACACATCTCATGATTTTTTATATAAGTACAGCTTTTTGGCAGCAATCTTTGTACTTCGAGATCACGGACTTTAGATCTGCAATAGTTTCTTTTATTATGTGTGTACCTTGTATCTGGCTTACCAGTTAGTAGCACTTCATCATTTACAATGCCTAATGCATGCTTGAATAAGAGAAAGTGGAGCAGCTTGCTGACCTTTTCCGGTTTCTTTTGGTTCCAGATTCCAAATTTACAACTCTTAATTGCCTTGGTTGTTGGCATTTATAGTTGGGAATTTTCTGTCCATAACTTTTTGTGGAAGCCCAAATACTTTTATTGATAATTTTGAAGTTCTGTTCATGTCTCTCATTGGTAATGATTTTTCCTGCTTTTATCAGTGCAGTGAATCTTATCCTTGCAACAGATCCTGATCGTGAAGGGGAGGCAATTGCTTGGCATATTGCTGAAATGTTATGCCAGCAGGGCTCATTACATGAAAATATTAGAGTTGCTAGAGTTGTCTTTCATGAGATAACTGAATCAGCCATTAAAGCTGCACTGCAGGCTCCCCGAGATATAAGCATGAACTTGGTTAATGCTTATCTTGCACGTTCTGCTCTTGATTATTTGATTGGTTTCAATGTTTCACCTATTCTATGGAGGAAGTTACCTGGATGCCAATCAGCTGGTAGAGTTCAGTCTGCTGCTTTGGCTCTTGTCTGTGACAGGGAAAGAGAAATCGAGCAATTTAAAGCTCAAGAGTACTGGACGGTTGAAGCTGATTCATCTTCCATTGAAGTACCTTCCTTGAGCAAAGCCACTTGTCTAAAGGCACGCTTGACCCACTTCAATTCAAAAAAGCTCGAGAAGTTTTCTATTACTTCTCAAGAAGAGGCGGATAGCATCGTGCAGAATGTTTCTGCTTCTAACTTCAGAGTTGAAGGTGTTAATTTCAATAAAATGCATAAAAATCCTCTTCCACCATATATCACATCTACGCTTCAGCAGGATGCTGCAAACAGGCTGTCATTCTCTGCAGCATACACAATGAAGGTCATACATGCTTCTGACCTTAATTGTTATTGTTTTTTTCATGTTATATGTTTCTTATAAGTAATAGTAACCTGCAACTCTCAACATAACTACTTGCATTATTATGCATATACTAATCTTAATTCCTCCCTATGAACACATCACATATTCATATATTTGTTAGCCTTTAGCCAAGGGTTTGGTGATTCTTGTTGACACGTGATGAATATGGTGCAGAGACCTGATACTGTCTTTATATTTAATATCTAACTTTAACTTATGATGTTCTTAAAAGATTTTCTTTATTGCTCTTCTAGCGTTTAATTTTAACAAATGAAAAACTTGAGAGTTTATGTTGAACTCGAATATGGTGCTATAATTTTCTGACTTGTGAGATGTTTTATCACCTTTTCCACTTTTCTTTTCATGTTTGCACTTGTTAGATTGGTCCATTTCAGATTTCATGATGTGAATGTGGAGGAATTTTGTGGAAAAGCAGTCTTTATTCTGTATGGTGGTTCCCTAATATTGTCCACATTTTTACACAGATGAATATGAAATGGCTTTTTATCTTTATTGGTTTATTTTTATTGTCAGGCTGGGTCTAGCAGACACCAGAAGTAACTAAAGTAAAGGAGAAATTTTTTGGCATAAAAAACTGTAAATTGCTCCTGTATTTATCTGACATTGATAGCATAATCTTAGTTTTGCCTAGTGCTCAGCCATCTCTCTCTCATGCTACTTTATCGGACATTTCTCCCACTTCATATCATTAGTCAGCCTAGTGGCTATACCCCTTTAGACCACTTGGAATTCTTAGCCACAAACTGTTAGGCAACATTAAGTGGTATTAATGAATACTGTCAATGGCTAAGTAGCTATAAGTCTAGATGTTTTTTCTTTGTTAGAAAGCAAGGTCATAGACTTGTTAGTTCTTGTTTGTGGAACTCTTTTAATTCCATATTGTCTTAAGTGCTGAAGTTAATGCATTGTCTCAAAGCAGAGCTTGAGTTGCATTATCAAGTCTGAATAATGGGATGACAAGAAGCACCCCAGCCATATCACAATGGCAAAAGAATTTGCCAACTCCACATCTCTTTCTGTTTACTTAATTAGTTAATTCTAAGTTCATGAGTAATTCTTAAAACTAAAGTAGACTTGGTAAAGGCGAAGTCCAAGAACTGACAGCAATATAAAAAAATGTTTGAGGAAGTGATGTCTAAAATCATGTAAGACACTGATAATGGCGAAACTGAGAACAGTACTTTAGGAACTATGATTGTCATCGAAATTTGATATCAAGGGTCCGTGAAAAAGACGAGAGCAAGGAACTATGATTTTTAGGATTTGGGTTCTTTACAGGTTCAGCTTATCATTTCTAAGTTTCAGGATTTCCTATTTTAGGCACTTCTGTTGACTGCTTGATGCTTATGCTGTCTTTTAGAGGAATTCCAGATGGAAGAAATTTTCCTGCTTTATTTATACATAATTTTGCTTGCTGCAGGAAACTGGGAGTGCTTTTTTATTATTATTTTTAAATAATGATGAAATTATAGAAACTGTTGTGGATCTTAATGCATCAATGCAAATAGATCTCCTTGTGGAAAGATCCTCAAACTTAATGTCAGTAACCTCCTTTTTCCCTTCATGCCATGCACACTCACCCTTAGGCCCCACGTTGCAGGACACACCTACTATTCATATTCTTAAAATTATTGACTTTTAAAATTTTCTAGATTTCCTGAAGGAAAAATAAAATTTCCAGAAGATATCTTGCTGAGAGTGATATCAGTGAGTATGCTATAACCATGAGAAACATCCAGAAAAAGAGTAATACTCCATCTATTTAATCTGCTCCCACTTGACTGGGTCATGGAATCTATTTCATGGGGAGCTTTAAGACGAGTCTTGATATACCTGATCTATACGCCTTTAACTTCGGGAGAGTCGAGAGATCAATGATTCTAGACATTTCATAGTTATGATTATGAACTTTAAACATTTATATTGCATTCTCGACATATCTAAACCTTCGGTCATTTCAATAGCCTGGATTCCTTGGTCGATTTGAGCCATGCCATCCTCCTGACAGAAATTAGGTTCTTTGCCTTTCTTGGAACACACCCAGGTGGACTGGTGCTGGTGCTAGACTGTCATCAATCATGTCTTTCTTAGGTTTTGATTGTAAGGTTTTTGAGCCTCGAAACTTGGGTATACAATGAAATGAGAAATCTCTGTTTATGCTCCAGAAAGAATTCTTGTTACCATTTCTTATCAAATACCATTGGATCATTTGTTTATTAGATCTACATTTTTAAAATAAAGTAATGTGTTTACTAAGTATAGAGTCAGAAGATTGGCTAAGTTCTTCCTTTTTCTCTTTTTTTTTTTTTTGTTGTTTCTCTTTATTATTATTGTGATACATATGTTTGAGATCCCTGATCTTTTTTTACTTGATTACAGCTGGCCCAGAAGCTTTATGAAGGAGTGAAGTTATTGAATGATGAAGCAACTGGTCTGATAACATATATCCGTACTGATAGCTTTCATGTAGGTACACTCTTGAAGTCTTTTTATTAACCTGTTTGTGAATATAGTTCAGAAGAAATATTTTATGGCTTGTGAACCATGTTGAAATATGTTCATTTATCTGGTGATTTATGTAAGCTAGTTTTCTTGGTTGACAACTTTTGTACATCTCCATGGGAGGCTCTTTTCCTAGTTTTACTAATTTTAATTAAATTGATACTAATTTAATATAGAAACTAGATATTGAGTTGTTCTTTTAGTCCATCTTTCTCTACCACAGTATGTGCGACATGTTAAATTGTTTTTTTCTTTATGTATCTTCATCTTATGATCTTTTGTGTCTGTCTTTTCTTTTGGATACATTATTGCATATGACTGGACCTGAAAGTCTTTATCTACACCTGTCAGCCCATTGCTGCGTCAGAAGAAAATGGAGTGAATATGATTTTCATGACACTGGTTGATGCCTTGAATAACATATTCTGCAATTATATTCCTGTAATAGATAAATTTTTCTTTGGTATAAACTTCTAAACTTGCCCACTATTTGTCATAATTTTGTAAGAGTCTTTAAAAATTAGGATATAGGTGACATTGACATGCATTGCAAATTTTCACTTTTATTTGGCAGTTGACACTACCAATCATTGGTGGTATCTATGGTGTGATTTTTAAATTTTAATTCACTCCTCTAGCTGGTATATGAATACATATTACGCTTTTTTTTATCTAAGGTCATTCTTAGGGCCAAAACTAGAGCAATCAAATAGCACATGGCCAAAAATTCCAGGTTGAAGGCCTATAATGGCTTAAAGAGTTTCTGGTTGTGCTAGTGGATAATAAACTTAAATCTTTTTTTCTTGACTCAATATAGAAACACCATGATTTTTTTGCCGAAAGCAAGCTTGTTGAGCCTTGGGTTCTTGCCACTTAAGCCTCATAACTATGAGTAAGGGTATCAATATCTCACCTTTGCAAGGCCTTACATTACCTTGTAATAAAATAGTGTTTTTGAATTTATACACATGGACACTATAAAAATAGTTTCTTAGATACTTGAGCAGATAAGTTGCCACCCAAATTGTTTATGACAAATTCACATAACGTAGCATGCTGGTCATTATGGCCCACTTGTGTGCAGATTGAGCCAGAGATCCAGAAGAGAAAAGATATATGCCAGGTTATTGAATTTGATTGATGACAGGCACATCGTGGAGCGGCCAAAGGCATCAAATGGTGGCCAGATCTAGTATTGGTGATAATAAAGCTCAATGATGAGAACTATTTTGAGATTAGTTGGATTTGACAGCGGTTGAGTTGTAAAGAAAAGGTTCAAAATTGTTCTTCCCCATGACAGCCAAAATTCTACTAAGATCTCTTCTTATCTAATCTAATATGGCAGCAGAAATGGTAATTTGAGGTTGATAAGAACTTAATTAGATGGAACATTGAAGATCTTTACCTAGACACAAAGTTCACAACCTGGAGGACTGTGTCCATGTTTTCTTTTACCAAAGGTTTTGGTTTCTGAAGTCCACGTTTTATATGGTATTTTGTAAAAGATATAGTTAGAAGGATATATATGTTTCTCACATCCCATTACTCTGAAGGCAGTTACGTAGTCGGTGCATGTGTGCGGCGGCTAATATGTAAAAAAAATACCACATCAGAACTCAGTTCTTGGAGAAAGGAAAAGGAAGAAAGATAAACTGTGAAAGCTTTGTTACAGATAAAGGTTTCATGGTAGATCTGTTTGTTCTCTTTTCTTGGCCAACTTGACTTCATGTTCATGAATTGGGTGATCAGAGGCTTGATGATGTGTCTCTCAATAATGAGATCTTGTTATCTGTGCCAGCAGTTTGCACTCTTTTCATGCTCTTACTGTTTTTAACTGTTGTTTTTCTAGGTTTCTGATGAAGCTGCACAATCCATCCTTGAATTCGTTTCTGAAAGGTGAATGTCTGAGTCACTGCCTTGCTTGTCCATTTGTTCTTTAATGTTCCATTCCTTCATGTGGCTATCCAAGTTCCTCTTAAGTGCAAAAATTTTATGAAGATAAAAATGTTACCCACCCATGCCCACCACCCATGTTTCCTTTATGAAAGGCAGGCTTATTCATGACATCTTATAAAGCAAAAGTGAGTGGTGAGATTGATGTACACTCTGATAATACTTCAGTGTATGAATATGTTGCTGATTTCCTTTCCTACCTGTGAATTTTCACTAACAATTTAGTGAACCTTGTTTTTTCTTGTCTAGATATGGGAAGGGTTTTGCTTCTACGTGCATTAGAAAATTTGTGAAGAAGGTGAAAAATGCTCAAGAGGCTCACGAAGCTATAAGACCAACTGAAATACGGCGTTTACCATGTATACGTTTATCATATTCAGTCAGCTCCACATGGCTAGAATTTCATTAATCTCTCTCTTCACACACACACACACACACACACACAAAGGGCAAATATGCAAGCAGGTATACATGCACACACACTGCGTCAATTGCCTAATTCCGTGATTCTATAATTTTTTTATTAGCTGCCTTGTCTGGTGTGCTTGATGAGGATTCTTTGAAGCTTTATACACTTATATGGTGCCGCACCATGGCATGCCAGATGGAACCCGCTATCTATTTGAAGGTGGGTATCTTCTGTCCTTTGTATGCGTTTTATACTCTTAGTCTGTATCTCTTTATCTCAAGTTCCACTTTTAGCTCATCCCATTTTCTAATCGAAATTGAATTATTAATTGTTGCTGCATATGTTACATAATTACTTCTAATTGTGAATCTTTAGAAGTGAAAGATAAATAGAAAAAGATAGAAGATATATGTTGCATTGTAGACATGCAGGAGGATCAACCTTCACTAGCTGGAAATACTACACATGTAGCACATTACCTTTATTAGGTGGAAATGCTACACATAATTTTACTGCAAATCTCTGGAAGCAGTCAAGAGCTGATTGCCTGATGCTGATTAAATAGAATAGTTAGTGGAATTTATGTGCACTCGTGTAAACTCATAAGGGAGAATTTACATGCCTCACAGAATATTTTTTCAGAAAATATTAGGAAAGAAATGGAAAATAACAAGAAAACACAGGATTTGTATACTAAAGTTGAATCACTTTGTTATTGGCCACAATGGGAAACTTATGCATCATTTTACTGTAAGAAGAAACTTTCCTGTATGGATACATTGTCTTACCAGGCTGACGTAATTTATCGTTTTGTTGAACTAGTTGTCTGCTTCTTGTTGAAGTAGTTCTACTTTTTTTTTTTTTTGTGTTTCTTATGAACAGGTAACTTTTGGCAGGGAAGTTTCCCTGTTAGTTGACATCTTATCTCTTTCTTTCTACCTCTTGACAAATTTTTGCAACAGGTGCAAGTTGATTTTTTGGACCCAGGAGAAAGCCTGAGACTTCGTTCAACTGATTCTAAAATTGAATTCCTTGGAAGTCAGGCTGTTTACAAGGTAACCTAAAGATTTTGCTTGTCTAAATCTCTCTCTCTCTATATATATATATATAGCCTTTGCATGCCTATTTAACGACAACCTTTTTCTCTAGGATGAAGAAGCTACTGTTCTTGGTCAAGCGGATGATCATGATGTTGATGGAGGGGATGCTTTTCACTTGCTTTCTAGTTTTAAGGTATGCATTCATATGCTTAACCATGACATGGCACTTCCCAATTTTCATAGGGATAGGATCATCTTTAGCAAATCAAGGTTACATCTATGGATTCTATTAACGGGACTGACAAGATGTGGATGGACGTTGAGTAAGGCATGCCTCAGGCTTTGGGCACCTCCAGTCTTGGCCACAAAAGTATGAAGATGCCAGATGAAATAGGCTGATCCATGCTCGATTACTGTTTAGGTGTTGCATTAAAATTAATGAGCTTGGTGTGGCTTGTGACTGGTCTAAGTGCAGCCAAAACCTTATGATAATCGGCCAGCCACTGATTTTGCTTCTTCACGAGCATTGCAGGCACTTAAGGGCCCTACTTGGATCTAGCAAAGGTACTATGTGCCACCAGAAGCAAGCCTATCCTGCTGTCATGTTTGTACTGTTTAACAGAAGGATAGTTGCTCATCAGTTTAGAAAGTTTACTACTAATCTTGGCTATTTAAAATATTCATGGCTGCATCCAGGATTGTACATGATTAGTTACTGGAAAATTGAACTCCTGCAATCCACTTGGATTGTTTGAGCAAGTTTGGAACACTGCATATTCTTTTGGAATGTGGGATGTCTATGATGTTTATTATATGCTTGTGATACTGACTTGGAAGAATTGCTTGCCTACCTCGTTTAAGGAAAGTATTCTTTGTATTGTGCTTGTAGAAACACAAACCACAAGAATAGACCAAGGAACGAACACACGATGTACGTGGAAAAACCTCAGAACGAGGAAAAAACCACGGAGAAGCTCTAAACCTAGGGGCACACCGCAACCCTAGGAGAGAGAAAATTCTTATTCACTTAATTCAACAATTACACATAAGTGAGAATATAAAGGAGAGAGGGGAGAAGCCGCCTAGGGTACCGAGCCGTCATCGGTACCCGCACCCAAGGGATCCAGATCCAGATATGGATTCGGTCCCAATACAACATATTTCAACACTCCCCCTCAAGCTTGGCATACATGTCAAACATGCCAAGCTTGCTAACATTTTTCTCAAACTGAGATGTACATAAAGATTTTGTCAACACATCGGCAACTTGATCTTCAGACTTCATATAGGGTAGAATCAACTCCTTTGAATCTATGAGTTCCCGTATGAAGTGACGGTCGATTTCCACATGTTTTGTTCTGTCGTGCATAACTGGATTATCTGCCAAGTTGATAGCCGACTTGTTGTCACAGTACATCTTCATCTTATCATTCATCTGAATCCCAATATCATTCAACAGTATTTTCAGCCACAACATCTCTGTAACTCCCATTGCAACAGCCCTGTATTCAGCCTCAACACTAGACCTGGAGCACACTTCTTGCCTTTTGCTTCTCCAAACCATAAGGTTACCCCCAAGAAAGACGCAGTATCCTGTGGTAGACCTCCTAGTGTCTGTACACCCTGCCCAGTCGGCATCAGAGTACCCTTCTATGCTGAGTTGTTCTTGCCGAGTGTAAAGTAGCCCTTTCCCTGGATTATTCTTTAAGTAACCCAA